>PVIA01003202.1:0-177666 GCA_004024845.1 Tonatia bakeri | reverse complement strand
TTCTGCTCGGGCACGGGCTGTGCTTTCCCTTTCTCCGCTCTGCCATCTGCCGTTCCCCGTGGTTGCCTCAATGCTGCCCGCAGCATTCTTTCTCCTTTCCTGCATGCACACAGTAGATCGTAATCGCCCAGCCTTTTTGAAGCCACACATGACCATAAGACTTGCTTTGACAAAAACAGAGAGTGTGCGTTGGACGTGCAGTGTGAGTGAGAAGTGTATCTTTGTTGGGATAAGTTTCCGAGATATGGAAGGTGGTATTTGTTACACAGCCAAGCCTAGCCTGTCTTATGGATACATTCCTTTGTGTTGAAGATCTAAATTCATGTAACTAATACCATCATTAAATTAGTAGTGTGTATAGATGGCATTTATTTTTATGAATGTATTTGAATACATGTATATAAATATATAGATACACATAAATACATGTATACTCCTGAAGACTTATTTGAGGCAAATTTTTAAAATTCCTATTAAAAATAGGAATTTGGGCCAGGTGGTAAAATTGCCTAATCAACTCATATCGAAAATGGCCTCAGAAACAGGCTGAGTGCCTAGTCCAAGGCTTGACCCCCGCGCTGGATTCCAAGCACCACCCCCCGCCCCCGCCTTATGCACTGAGAAGGAGGGAGCCCTGACTGCTGCCTCCCCCCCGAAGCCCCGCCCCCTTCTACCTCCCCTCTTCCCCCAGCACACAGCCATCCTGATTCACCCTCCGGTCTCCCTTCCCTTTCACCCGACTTCGGGGCCTGGGCCTCTCCCTTTTTTCCAATGCATCTAGCATTCAAGCCTTGTTTTCTTTGCTCCAGCTTTTGTCTCTTCCCCACTTTAAAATCTACCACAGTCACTCCCGGCATCTTCAGAATCCACTTTGGAAGGGATGAGGAGGGCATTGTACACAACTCAATGTAACCAGTAGCAGAATGTGCACAAGAATTATTCATTTCCTAACTGCACCCAAGCTGCCCCAGGATCGGCTAACAGGAGTCCCTATAAAGGTGCTTCCCACCTTGGAAGCAGGTTGTTGGCCAGGCTGGGGTGGGGGTGGGCGTGTTTGGACCTCAGACACACTTACCGAGGACAGGTTCCAGAGGTGGCCCCAGGGTATCCAGTGAGGGTCCATTCATCCTCCCTTGAAAGGATTCTGAGACCCAAATAACTGACAGTTTCATAACTTTGAACAGCCGTATGAATCATTTTGTTTAAGTTTATGTGAAGACCACTGATGTTCCCATGGGAATACAGAGGGCCCTTTTCCCTTCCCTTGGCCCATAGCTATGGAGAGACAGTCTCCAAACTCCTCAGGAAAGAGGGAAGGGAGGGAGAGGACAGGGGTCCCGGCAGAGTGGGAAGGAGACCCCAACCCCACATTCCATCCAGGGGTCTCTGCAGGGCCAGGACACTAGAGAGAGACCTGAACCCAGATGCACTCCCTCCTGCCCAGGCATCGCTGCTTTTGTTGACCGAGCTGTTGGAGCACATGGTTTTGGTGTGTGGGGACAATGAGACCCTGACCCTACAACCCAGAACTGACCAGATGTGTCCCCACAGACTAGAGAGGGCAGAAGCCCACCAGCCTGCCTGTCCATGGTGGGGAAAGGAATCTGCTCTGCAGTGAATGTTGTTTGGAAGTTGGGCAGAATTTGTCCAGCTGGTAGCTTTGTCCCCCCAAGGATATAATAGTGCACATGGGTCAGAAACGGATGCCTTGAGCTGTGGCTTTTTCAGAACCTCGAGCAAGTTACCTCGCCTCTCCAGAGCCTTGGTTTACCACCTGCAGGGGAGACAGAGCCACCTGCTGGTTCCAAACCTGATGCAGGGTGGCACCCAGGCCAGTGCTGGGCAGGGAGCAGTGGGCAGCCACAGCCGGAGTACTTCCGCTGTGCAGCTGCGGTGTCCTCCACCCGGCTTCGTCGTGCCCGTGACCTGTCACAGAGACAGAAATGGCCTCTGCGTGTGCCCAGAGTCCCTCCAAGGGAGCACGGGCCTCATCTGTCACCTGCGAAGTTCTAGAGGAACAGGCAGGAGGGCACTACTCCCCAGGTCGCGGTCAGCTGTAAGTGGGGTGACAAGTCACTACAGGATTTCTTCCTCCTCGGGGCTTTCTGAGGTGCATCTGTAGTCTTTGCTTTATAAATGTTCCCATCTATAGTCTAGTTCACAATCATTTTTAAAACTTCTTATAGAATGAACTAGATTTCATTTGCTCTCAAGACAATTCACAAAGTCATCAGGCATTGCACAGCAGCTGTGAGTCATAGGAACCCTGCAAACGCACCTTGAAAATGAAACTGAGCATTAGTTGGACCAAGAAACAAGGTCTTTGAGGGAATGGAGATGAGGATTCCGCAAACAGCCCCTCCTGGGTCTCTGTGGATGGAAACCCTTGGCATCTTTTAGGAAAACCTTCAAAATCATTCACCAAGATTGTGTGAATCTCGTAAATGCATGATAATAATTACAGCTTAAAGAATTCTCCAGATCAAAAACTCATATTAAAATATCCCTGAATACTGTATTGAACATGCGAGCAAAGAAAGGCACGCCTTTTCGGCTCCCCCGCACTCCTCCAGCTTTTACCAACACTGCTTCTGGTTGGGGATTTTTTGTCCGAGTGGACGTTACCTCAAATCACTCCAGTAAAGTTGCAAATGAATCACACGTAATTCAGATAAAAATGACTGCACTTCCCAGTTTCTAGAATGTGACTTGCACCTGAACCAGACACTTGTTTTTCCAACCCCAGGACACTCCCCCAAAGGGCCCCGAGGGTCTGGCCGCCCACCTGGGCGCCTGTCTGTCCTCGGACCCACTGACGCAGCAGGACAGGCCCGCGTCGGCGTCCTTGCCGCAGTCCGTACAATTCCTGGAGCGCTGCTGAGGCCTGGTTTCTGTTAGAAGTTTGGAGTCAGCCTCAGGCTTTACTCCTGACATTGCCGCTAGTTTATCCCTTTCTGTTCTATTGCCCTTTCGAAAGGAGAATGTTGTTTCAAAGTTGCACCTGGGCATTTTAAAGTAAATATGATGCATAAGCTGGGGGCCTCACAAGTGTACTAACTTCAGAGTGAAGAGTGAGTATGTGAGGCTAGGGTGGGGGTGGTGTGGGCAAGGAAAACAATTTGCATAATGTGTTTGCTGCCTGGTGAAACTGAAACCCCATGGTGTGGGTGGGGCTGGTTTCCTAACGTCAGCGCTGTCGCCCACGGATGCCCCCCACGGACACGTGGTGCCCTCACCGCCCACGGGGCAGGGAGGGGATGTCCAGACGCTGGGCCTGGGGCCCGAGTGTGAACCAGCATCAACCCCCAGAACTCAGGCCCGGGGACTCCCTGGCCTCACCCAGGGAAGGAACACGCTGCATCCTCTTTTCCTGATGCCTCTTTGAACCTGGTTCAGCATGGTCTCATCTTGTGTGAACAGGGCAAGTCAGGAAAGTGGGGTAAATCAATTATAAAGAGTTGCCTGTTTTTCCCCCTTGAGAGTCAGTTCTGAGTCAGCTTGAGCTCTCCAGAGGCTGCCACCTGAGGGTCAGCGAGGCTGGTGGCCCACGTTTACCAGGAAGGCCCCAGCCTGGGGCACGAGCAGGAGCCCGTGGGCCAGCAACCCCCTGCTGGATCTGTGCCCCTGAGGTGCTGCAAGGCATCTTTGGCTGGGAGGGATTTGACACAGGAACTTAAAGCTTCTGTCACGTGTGGCTAGCTGGTCTCTAAGTTAGCAAGGTAATTGTGGCAGGGGGACGATGACACCAGAATATTTTTGATACAATACTATTTTGCTTTAAGTAAGATTTCCCACTGTAAAATAGATATACCCTTTGTTGAGTAGTAAGAATAGACACCTTTTCTGGCCATGTTTCTTTTTCCTCTCTATTCAGCCCGCTGTTGGCCCGACTCTTTGATGGCAGACACAGGGAATGTTCTGGGAAAGGTCCATGATGTTTTGGGGGATTCCATGACATTCTCGGGGACTCTGAACTCCACCTGCATGGCAGCCATCGCAAATAACTAAATAACTAATGATTCTGGCATTGTGTATTCTGTCATGTAGGGGCTCTTTTAATGCAGATATTATCAATTTTTTTACATGCATTTAAAAATTACCAGGCAATAAAAATATAACTGCTATCATAATATGTGTGTCAGGGGGGTGGCTCAGGCTCAGGAGAGGAGCACCCCAGCCCAGAGACCGGCCTTGTCCCTGGCAGGAGTGCCACAGGGAGGCGGCAGTGGGCTGCAGGAAGGATGCCCTCCGGGGATTCTGGTCAGTGAGATTCCGGCCATGGCTCCCCTTGGCCGAGGATGAGCATCAGGGTGCTCCTTTTCATTCTGCCATAATGAGTGTAGACTTCACCATCCAGTGCTTATTTTAAAGCATTTATTTTATGAAGCATTGAAAAGAAGATAGTTTACGCGTGTAATTCTGCAAGGCGTTCATGAGACGTCTACACTGAAGAAGCTATGGGTGAGGCCACAGGAAGGAGCAGGGGGCTTCCTTTAGTTAAATTAAAATTTCTAGCTGGTCTGTGTCATTTTTGTTATGTTTTGGAAGAAAGATGGAGAACCAGGGTTTTTTTAAGATTTTATTTATTATTTATTTTTTTAGAAAGGGAAGGGAGGGAGAAAGAGAGAGAGAGAAACATCAATGTGTGGTTGCTGGGGGCCATGGCCTGCAACCCAGGCATGTGCCCTGACTGGGAATCGAACCTGCAATGCTTTGGTTCGCAGTCTGCGCTCAATCCACTGAGCTACGCCAGCCAGGGTGAGAACCACTTTTAAAACTAGAATTGGGTTATTACATGTGCTTATTTCTGCAGACTTTACCTGGATAATCGGTATGACCCAGGCACCCGACATCCTAAAGGGCAGAGCCCATGTTCTCGGGAAGGGCAAGGTCTGGACGGGCGGACAGCTGCGGGAGATCATGTGATATCCGCACCCCTGTTTCCCGGGGAAACCTGATATCATTTCATCCTCATACCAATTATGAGTTAGGTCCTATGATGATCCCTATTTTCCAGATGAGGCAAATGAGGCACAGAGAGGTTAAGTAACTTGTCCAAGGTCACACAGCAGGTAGGTGGCAGGGCCTGGATTTGAAGCCAGACTGTGGGGGCCCAGAGTGCATCTGTCACTAAGCCACACTATGAACAAAGCATGCAGGAGCACAGAGAAAAACTTAAAGGGCTCTGTCTGGGGGTGTCTGGGGGTGTTCCATGAGGAACTCTTATTTAGTTCAGCCAGGAAGGGCTGGGTACCCTTGCTGGATAAACAGATAAGGTGGCTTTTTCTTCTGATGACAGTAGAAGGAAAGTACAAAACCAGGGCTCTTTGTTCGCACCTGAAGATACACTACGTTTTAACAGAACCTGGTTATTTTTCATCTTCTGTATCTCAGGCCAGTGCTTTAGGGTTAAGGCTGGCAAGGATGGCATTCCTGCCCCACACAGTAACACTCGACTTCTCCGACACATGACCCAGGGCATAAAGTAAGTAAAAGAACAAGAGAAAGAACATTTCATCAAAATATGCCGACAGGGATTTCACTGATTGGTACTAGAAAGCCTCCCAATAAGTCATAAAAAACATATTTTGGAACTCTCCGACACAGGCACTTCTCGCCTGAAAAGTGCAGGGGCCAGTTATGAAGAAGCCAGGTGCCCCTCCTGGCCTTCGGTTGCTTTCAGTTAGGAAACCAATATTGGCTCGGCACCTGCACTGCCCAGCCTTGCACTCGGTCCTCTGGCGGTGTGTTGGTGCTCATCCCGAGCTGAACGGCGTCCCACTCCAAATGCACACACTGGCGTCCTAACCCACACATCGCAGTCCCCACTGCCTGCAAGGCGTAAGTCTGGAGCACCCAGCAGATGCCAGCCATGGGTAGCGCTGGACCCTGTGTATGCTGCACTGTGTTTTTCCTGTGCATGCCTGTCTTTTCGCTTCAAGGAAGCACTCTGTGGCTTTGAATTGCTAGCATCACTACTCTTGTGCTGTGAGGTCATTATTAAGTAAAATAAAGGTGACTTGAACACAAGCACCATGTTACCATGATGACTCCTAAGAGACTGATAGGCGGGGAGCATAGACTTTGCATCGAAGGATCATTCACGTTCCAGGTGGGAGAGAGCAGGTCATCAAGAGATTTCATCATGCTACTCAGAACAGTGCACAACTGAAAATGTATGAGTTGTTTATTCCTGGAACTTCCCATTTAATATTTTTGGACCTTGGTTGATCAGCGTAACTGACACCACAGAAAGCAAAACCATGGACACAGGGGCCTGCTGTACCTTAGAGTGTGGCCGCACTGAGAGAGGGTCTTTAAAGAAGTAACCAAGGCTCTGGCCGCCGTGGCTCAGCTGTTGGAGCCCTGCCCTGTAAACTGAAAGTTTGATCCCTGGTCGGGGCACTGGCCTGGGTTGCGGATTTGGTCCCCGGCTGGGGTGCATATGGGACACCCAGATCGAAGTCTTTCTGTCACATTCATGTTCCTCTCTCCCTTTTTCTTTCCCTCCTGTCTGCCCCTCTCTCTAAAATCAATAAGCATGTCCTCGGGTAAGGATTAGAAAAAGAAGAAGTAATTAAGTTAAAATGAGGTCATTCAAGTGGATGCTAACCCAATGTGACTGGTGTAGTTATGAAAAGAGAAGATTAGGGCACGGAGGCACAGAGAGGGAAGATCGCATGAGGACACAAGGAGAGGATGGCCGTCTGTAAGCCAAGGAGAGAGGCCTTGGAAGAGACTAAGCCTGCTGGCACCTTGATCTCAGACTTCTAGACTGCAGAATTGTGGGAAAATACATTTTCGTTGTTGAAGCCACCCAGTGTGCGGGACTTTGTTGTAGCAGCCGTGTAAACCCACACAAATGCCCAGTGTATTTTTGTTGACTAAAGCACATGGGATAGATGGTTGGGAGGACGAAAACGTTGCAAAGCTAGGATAAGGTCAAACCATCAGGGTCTTTTGCGACCTGGATGGAGAATTTAAACTTGGTGTCGGAGGCAGGAGGGGCCCTGGAGCTCCCAGAGCAAGGGAACCCACGGCCACAGCAGTGCTGGAGCTCTGGGGCTCTGAGTCGGCGAGAAGACCCGGGACCGGGAACCATGAAAAGGCTTGACAAGGGGCCACTGGTGAAAGGCAGTGGGTTCTTTCCTTCCCTTTGTGTCAGTATCGCTCCTAAAGGGGCAGATGAGGACCTCCAATGGGCCAGGAAACTGGACTTCGACCTGGAGACACGTCCATAAAGGCTCTGATCAGGCTGGACAGAGACCAGCCCCCTCACCTCTCCTACTCGGTCATACTCCACAGCAAAGAATGCTGAGCCCAAAAGAAAATAAAAGTCCTGTTTAAAGAGAACTGATATTTTATAAAATGGCTAGATGAGAACTAATGTTGAAAATAGAAGTTTAATGATATCCATGTAGTCCTCTGTCATTCCTTAGCCTTCTCTTTTTAAAAAGCATCTGGTTTTCTATTATTTTCTGTGTGTTTTCACTTCCACTTTAATTTCCTTTCTAACTGCCATGCAATGGCAAAGGTGTCTCTGCGGGACCCATCTGCAAGCCTGGGATGCCCTCTCTGGCAGTGGGGCCTCTCCTCGGGCGGAGGCATAGAGGCGCTGAGAGCACTGCTCTCTGCTGGATTTCAGTGGGTCTCTGGATTTCTGTGTCTTGAGCCAAGTGAGGCAAGTGCTGGCTAATGCCGGGCACAGTGCGAAGGAAGCAGAGTCCACTGTGGACCCTCTCCTTCAGGGGTGGACGGTCTAGTGTCGCAGAGGCAGTTCTGATTTAATTAAGAGTCTTTTGGTTAAAAGTGACAGAAAACCCAACTCAAAGTGGCTCAAGCAGAACCCAGAACTTGCCATCTCGCGTTAACAAGCAGTCTCAGAACGGGGTTGGCACGGATGCTGCTCAGATGAAGTCAAGATGTTTGCTCTCAGGGCTCGGTGTCTGATGTGCCAGCTCCCTTCTCAGACAGGCCCAAGTCTCATGGTCTCAAGGTGGCTGGCTGCCATTTGTATTTCTGGCTTCCAACCCAGCAGTAAAAGGGCCTTGTCCCAGCATCACCTACAAAAGCACTGAGATGCACTGTGGTGGGAACAGCTGAGGTCACGGGTCTATCCCCGACCCAATCACAGGGGAAGGCGACCGATGTACTAATTGATTTACCTGCCTTACCCTCTCCTAGGGGTAGAGTTATGAAGGTTGAGTATGGGACACAGGGGAGCAAACCACAGATGTCCACTGGATTTTCCTCAGCAACACAGGTGACTCGCTAAATTCAAGCTCATTGATGGGCAAAGGAGCCATTTCTTGACTTCTAGATAGCCACCAATATCTCGCGTGTCACAGTAGCTATTCCTTTGCAGGCTGGCTGGCAGTTCAGTAGCTTGCAAGGTAGCAGCTTACAAATTGAGCATCATGTCCATCATCCCCAAACCCAGTGTGAAACTGGTGGCAGGACAGTTCCTATTCATAGACTGTCTGTCCTTGTCGTTTCTCCTACCACCCTCCCTGCAAGCCCAGCTCCTGGGGCCAGGCGTTCAGCCCCTTCCCTGCTGGCCCAGAGAGCTGTCTGTGTTTGTGGAGGACTTTCTTATGTCTCTCATCCACATTTTTCATCAGTGAAACAGACAGCAGAGTTTTGTCTTTCTGCCTTTCCTGTGTGTCATTTAGCAAGAGTCAATGGATTGCTTCAAACATGTTTTGCGATGCTGACAAAATGTTTTGTCTGGTCTTATGCCCAAGAAGCGAGTCCTCCGCCAGCAGAAAGCATATCACCTAAAGCTCATCCTCTTTGCCAGTCAATAATGCCAGAGGCATGTTCCCTCCGGTGAGAGTCTCCCTTCCCTGATTTGACCACGAAGCAGGTTCATCAAGGCCAATTGGCAAAATAACACCATGCATCTTTGTCTCCCATGGTCAAGGCCTATCCAGTGAGTCCTCGGTGATCACACGCAGCAAGCAAGCGACGGCTGCCGCAGGATTTGGCGGACCTCGTCGCGTGTTGCGGCTGCCCAGTTCACTTGAGTTCTCACCGCACCTGCGGCCGTTCAGAAAGACAATTCCTTGTGCAAAGCATTTGCAGTCTGTTTCTGATCACTTAAACCTGGTCTGGACCAGCGCTAAGTCCGGCTTCAGTTCGTGCCTCCCCTGTCTGCAGACGTGCTTCTTGGTACCCCAGGCAATAGGAGGCCTCTTCCTGTTTAGTCCTTCTCAAGGTCATACACAAGGTCACTGGTGTCAGGAGTGCCTAGGCAAGGCCATACATGCTAATGTCACAAGAGAACCAGACATGGAGGGTAAATAATAATAAAATTCCTGATTACTGAGGTATAGAAGAAAACTCGTAGGCAGTGCCCTAAGTTGATGATTCTAAAATTTTAAGCGTCCTTCTTGAGTAGGGAAAACATGGTATTAGAACTACACAAAGGAAACAAGACTCAGCAGAGCTGAGGGTACGAGAACTAAAAGAAAGGCTTCTATACAGCCGGGCCCGTAATGAGCACATGCCCACGAAGGTAGTCTGTATGCTGCAGGCCATTCCCAGGAGAAAATATGGCCATCAAGATTTAAATTCTGTGGCCATTTATCACTGTTCTCAGTCCATTGGCCTTGAACCTTGTGCAAAATGTGGCAGAGAAGGAGCCTGGAGAACAACATGGGGTCAGATTAAGGAAGAAAGAGGAAGTTTCCAGAATTCACAGGTGATTCAGCAAAGTGACCTCAGCTGGAATGACCTGAGCTGGGTCTCTGTGGCCGTGAAGAGAAATACAGGTGTCTTAGCCTTCCGTCCTCTGAGTCTGGGAACCTCAGTGGACGGTCTTCACCTTGATCACACACCCTCTAACGCAGCGGAGCTCAGGAACAAACGTACAACTCATTTGCATCTCACTGCATTCATGAGGATGTTCTAGCAAAATGCAAAATCTACTGACAAAATGTGGAGTTTTCCTGCGTAGAAAGGAATGTCTTCTTCCAGATGTGCAGAGAACAAGCCCACTTAAAAATCTGAAAATAATATGTAATTTCATAAGATAATCAGTTCCACTTATTTCATCTTAACTTCTGGTCATCAGAAACATTTAAAGACCTGAAGTAGGTTCAATTTTAAAAATCAGAATTAAGTAGTATTTTGAAAAGATGTCTATTGAAAGACTTTCTAGTGTATGCTTTTGTTTTTTTCCTCGTTTATACAGACTTTTGTTCTGCTTTAGATAAAACACTAATAAACAGGAAGTTGAAAAAAATGTGGTGCGATTGTTCTGAATGTTGTTTTTCTTGTAAGGTTTTATGGGCCACGCGGCACCATCCTATTCAAAGCAGCTCCTGTAGGTGGTGGTGTTGATAAAGAAATGAAGAGGCCCAGCCTGCTCTCCCGCTGCCGCTGCTGCTGCCGCAGCGGAGGCCTCGGCCTTCAGCCTGGCGCTGAAGGCCTGAGCTCTTCTCTTTCATTTGCCCTGGACCAAGCTGTAGAATTTTAAGGAGGCAAAAATAAGGCCATTCCTATGGGAAATTTATTTTCTTCTTTGCTCTTCATGCTGAGTACACAAGACGTGTGTGTGTGTGTGTGTGTGTGTGTGTGTGTGTGTGTAAAAGAACTAGGAGCAAATAATTTAATAGGAATGTGCAAACCTTTGTTTATCTTTGGGGCAGTTGATTAACTACAGCCATGGTCTGTTGCCATTTGAACAATTTGTTCAGAAAATCGGAATCTTAATCTCTTGCTCTCTTTTTTAAAATAATGACTTTCATAATCACAGCCATTACTCAGTTTCATGATACATGACGAGATAACAGGCAAGAACAGAAACTCCTCAGAGTAACTCTCCTCTGCCAGGCCCAGAGCCCCAGTGAGCCCTGGCCCAGTGAGCTGGGTCTGGGGCCTCCAGCAGCCAGGAAGGCGTGGGGACGGGATGGCTAACTCTCCAGTAGAGGTGGTCCGTCTTCGCGAGGTGCCGCCCTGCCAGGTGTTCCGACGCTGCACTTGCAGGGGGTGTCCTCTGCAGTCCGACCTCTGTGTGAGGGTCACAGAACCAGGCCTGGAGTCTTAGACCCTCAGCTTTTATCTCTTGCCCCCGACTAGGGTGCCACCTCCTTGGGGTTCCCATAGCAGGGATACCAGGCAGGAAACTGGGGTGTAGAGTGGTAGAAAGGGGGAGCTGAGGAAATAGGAGAGCTAGGAAGGGATTAGGGCCAGGGTCTGTCTCAAGCGTATGCAAAGTCCCTGACAGGGAGATGGGGCAAAGAAAGCCACTAGTCACCAGAGGCACGGTGTCCCCGCCACCATTACACAGGCTTTGCTTTCTCACCCACCAAATCCTCCAAACTGCCAGCCTCTGCTGCCATCAAGCCTGAGTCCCTGGCTGACGTGTACAACTCTGCACAGTCATGCCTGGCCTAGGCAGTTCCTCTGTCTCTTTGCTTTTGTGCGAATTACTCAGTGAAGCTCTGTGCTGAAAACCAAAGGGAGGAGGAGATGCAGCAGCCATGACAGCATGGGCTGGGCAGAAGTGACAGGGAGCACCACAGTCGAGCCGGCAGGCCTTGAGCCGGCGGTCCAGGCTTGAGCTCTGATGCCATTTCTTAAAAAGTTGTTGTTCATGTCAAAAGTGGGAGATTGTGAATGATCCCCTCCTCTGGTACTCTGCACCTGGAGGAGAGCAGAGCTCTTGGCATCATGGCTTAGACATCTCTGTCTTTCCTGGGCCTAGCCCTGTGTGGGGAAGATCGGAGCTATGTCAGGTGTGTGAGCATGCACCTGGGTCCTGGGCAGAGGCTCCACAGGGGAGGTGTGCATGTGGAGCTCCCAGCTGAAAGGACCTTTTATGGCCGTGCTGAAAAGAAGCCTGATTCCCAGAGGACTGATCACCTTGCCCCTAGCAGTGCAGCAGTCCTTGCTCCTGGAGACGGTTGGCTCCACTAACACACTGCACGCTCCAGGGTTGCGTACCCAGACACTCAGCGCTCTCATTACTATTTTTAACATTTTATCTTCTGTTCAGGGTCAAGAAGTGTATGTACCTAGGTCAGCCCCTATCAGTAAATGCAGTATCCCCACAGAAACGCACCTAAATGCCTCCTGGGCTAGAGCCCTCCCTCACCTGTCTGTGAATGGATTTTGATAAAACCCCAAAAGTGAAATCAGGTTTAAATATCCTGCAAAAAAACATCGGGCTACTTTTGTCTTTTTGGGCTCAGTTTTCGTGAATTATTATTGTAAGTCTTAGATGACTGAGCTCCGTGGTTACAGGACAGATCAGTTACTTTGCTCCTGAATGCTGAGCATTTTCACTGATTTCAGTCTTACTCACTAGAAATTACTGTGCTCGCCCACAGATGCCAGGGTTCGAGTCGCTGCCCCTCAGCTTCTCCTGCGGACATTTTAGACGTGCTGCCCCCACTGTGGCTTTCACAGTCAGATGTGAGCTGAGCCCGTGATCAATGAGTAGTTTTGGAGCGCACGCACCCCTGCTCAGTCACGGTGTTTGGTGGGGGTTTTGTGTGGAATACCCGTCGCCCTAGGGTCCATGAAGGGCACACACCCCCAGGTTCTGCCGTCGGGACACGAAAGTATGGGCGTCATCACTGACAAGTGCAGCGTGACTCCACACGCGTCTGCGGGGGCTCTGCTGTGGAATTGCTGGGGTTTTCGCCCGTGCACCAAGCCTGCTCAGCACACTGTATTTTCAACATTTTACATTTTAGGAGGGATTGAAAACTAAATCTGTCGGTTTCAGTTTGAATTTTCTCCGAAGGTCATTGTATCAGTTTTAGGCCCATGTTGCTAATGCTTTCATTTTAAACATAACTATTTCCTCTTTGTTAAGTGATCACTCCTGGCTTGGTATGTGGTCTAGTGACTCAGTGATTTCAGAATCCTATGGGGCGAGTGGGCGGGATGCAGAGCCTGGCCCTGGTGTGGCCGGGCTGCCCGCTCGTTTCCAGAAAGGGTCGCCGGGGCCGTTCGGGTTGCTGAGCTATGTCTGAAAGGAGGCGACAGTGGGGACCTCCGTGGTGGAATGTAAGAGCTTTAGTTGTTGGCCCAGAAAATCCATTCTCTTCCATAAATATGTATGTCCTCTCCAGCCTCTCCCTCCAGATAATTAGGAGAGGCTACAGTTAATTGTACCTAATCAAGAATTTGCTTTTCTAGATGTTTCTCTTTTCCCTATGGAGCCTATTAAATCTTCTGGGTCATTATAATATATATATATAAAATATATTTACATGTTGTATATTTTATATAGTTAATATATAACTATGTACATACATATATGTATTCAAGCTCTCTGAGGCTCTTTTTAAAAAGAGAAATAATATTAGTTGATTAATTTCCATGTCTTTTCAATGTCAAAAGGGCAGTGTGTAATAACCCCAATAGGAGAGGATTCAGAACTTAAAACAAGCTGACATTTGCCCAGTTCTGAATTAAAATGCAGCGTTTGGCTTTCATTTTTTTCTCCTCTGTCCAGCCCTAATATATTTTTGTATAACATCAGGTTTTATCAGATCTAAGGCAAAAATTAGTTAGAATTATATTTCAAATTAGAACTGTCACAGGGCCACTGACATGTTTTGCTGTCGTGACAGCAAATAATGCTCTTTAAGCAACACATCACATTCTGGGTCTGGGGTTTCATATTCATATACACTCAGATTTCATGATACTAATATGTCACACTCACCTGTTAAATTAATGTTTTATGTTTGCTTGCCTGTGCTATTAATTTTTCTGTGATGCTACAGGTCATCTTGTAGTGTACAAGTCCAGGGTGCACAGTGCACAAGACACACTCTGGCTTTGTCAACAGTATTTGGTATTAACAGATGAATTTTAAAACTAAAGCTTGCCTTTTCTTTCAACAAAGAAAACTTTCTTTTTCTCTCTTCCCTCTCCCCTCTTTTTTTGCTGGTTCCTTTTTATTTTTTTTTAACACTAAATAATCAACTACAGTGGCCCCATCCTCGGGGGAACTACTCAGTGTATTTTCTGCTTATGGTCACGGTCACTGGGGACTAACGTGGGGTCCATGGCGAGCTTCCTGTTGTTTTGGGTAACTTTGCTCAGAGGTGAGAAAGAACCCGCGTGCCGGGTGCTCGTGCGGGGACGAGATAGCAGTCCGGTTTGCCTCACTCCTGAAATGACTTTTAAAATACCAGTTTTAAAAGTGTCTTCTACCAAACCAGCACAGCAAGTCCCTGCTGTTTCGTATGTGCTCTGTGTGCAATTTCACATTTGGACTCAACTTCCACTTTTCAGGTCTGTGAAAGAATTGCCAGGCCAACTCTGTTTTCGTGTAACTTATATACAGCAGGACAGAAAGGGGACAGTACATCAAATAAAGTATAATTCTGTTCAACCCTTATGATGCTGAGGATGTTTTGAACATAAAAAAGGTGTAATTCCAATTATATGAGATATCTAGGGCAGTCGAATTCTGAGAGAAAGAAGGTGTGGTAGAGGCTACCAGGGGCTGGGAGGGGTTAGGGCTTAATGGGGGCAGACTTTCTCCTCTAGAGGATGAAAAAGCTCTGGAGAAGGGCAATGGTGGTGGCTACCCGACTCTGTGAATGTGCTTACTGTCTTTGAATTGTAAGCTTAAAAATGGTTAAATGGTAAATTTTGTTATGTATAAGTTGACCCAGTTAAAAAATGCATGCACAGAATGGAAACAGGGCATTCAAATTACTATGTATAATAAAGTCGGATACTAGATGGGGTTTGTAAGGAATTATGGAAATTGTAGGGGAAAAGTCTCAGGAGCCTGTCCCAGACCTGAGGCTGGAGGGAGCAGCACTGCCCTGAGTGCCGACGAGCCCAGATTCAGGCGCCCAGGGCAGGGCTCTCAGGCGACCCTTTGCTGCCTCCTTCCAGCCTGGTCATTCCTTCTCTTTCCCAGAAACGGCACTGTTGATTAGATCAGCTTTGAGATAAGCACCTGCACAAGGACAAGTTAATTCTGCAGCCTTTAATCTAGACAGTTCCTGAGTTAGACAATGTGTCTCTGGGGAGGGTCCAGACTCCAGGCTGGTCCTACCGCGCCCATGACCTCAGAGTGCCTATGAGATGGTAGGCTTTCATTTTACAGGACGATGGAGTTTGGAACCAAAGTGGCTCCCAGCAGCAGTTTGCAGCTGCCGGCTCGGAGTGGCAGCAGGAGGCTCTGCGGGCGGGTGGGCGCTGGCGCTGCCTGTGAGCTGCGGAGGCGACAGGGCCTCCCCAAGCTTTGCAGCTCAGACTTGCGTGCTGTTAACATCTACCATTCTCTGTGTGCCTTTCTGCTAAGGGAGTTGTATGTGAGAATTATGCATTCGAAGACTTCTTATGTGTTTTATGTGTTTTAATTAGCTCAGGAGCTTAACCCTCATGAAACAGATTTCTATAACCGCTTCATGGTCTTGAAATATAATTTCCAAGCATTTACCACAGTGTGCCTTTGTTTTGTACTGTACTATGCATTTTCTATCATTAAACAAGTTCTTGAGCCACAGTTTTTTTTAAATTCCACCTTGGTGGAATGAACACTGCTGATATTTGATCCCACAAGCTGGTGTCCCAGTCCCGCTCAGTGCACAGCTCCTGACAGCGCCAGCGCCGGTGCCGGTGCCGGTGCCGGTGCCGGTGCAGTCTTACTGTGACTCACTGTGCCCAGTGTCAGTGGGAATAATTCTGAGTGGAACAGCAGAAGGATGCAGAAACTGCGTGAGCAGGAGACCATGCATGCCTAACGTGAGACAGGCATCGCAGCGAAGCAAAAACATGACATACTTTTTCTTTCCAAATGAGGCAGTGCTATGAATCAAAAGCCAGCTTGCCTTTTGCTCCCTGAAATACATCCTGCTGGGAGAAAACAGATGCTCAATCCCACCATGGGCCAGGTGAACGTCACTCCAAAGCACACAGCACACACGGCAGGCAGTACCTCTGGTGGACTGATGGTGGGCGAGGACACAGCACCCCCGTGGAAAGCCTGAAATATCACCTTCAGTGTCAGAGTGGTTCCAGGCTATTTTTGTGGTTAGCTTTGTAACTTGGGAATTGTGGGGCTAAGTATATTTCTCCTAATCTGATAAATTTTCCTGACTCTGAGCTGCTTCAGAAATGGGCCACAATGTTCAGCTGGGAACACGTATGGTACATGGGGGTCAGAGGGAAGGCAGAGAACCCGAGTGACTGCAGGAAAGTCACTGAGGACAGCCTACGGCGGAGACACAAGCCTGAGACACGTGGAGCTTGGGTGGGAAAAAGAATGTCACCATCACAGGTGTCAAGGTGACTGATACCCTGGAGGTAGAGGAAGGGTTTCGAGTGGTACAAGGGGTAACCAGAATAATGGGGTGAAACCAAAGGGAAGACATCCTGGAGTTTAATATTACAAATAAACTTCCAAGCTGGGGTGTATCCATCAGAGTGTGAAATGGGTTTATCAGGAAAAATAAAACAACCAAAACACTGGCAGACAGTTTTAGTGACATTGCAAAGACAGTGAGAATGAAAAGCTACTGAGCAGGAAGAACTGGCACATGGCGGGTGTGTGGTGGAGCTCTGAGCCGGGCCTGCTGCGGGCCTGGGAACAGTGGTGGGTTTGTACAGGGCACCCTCCAAGCAGTGGGGTGGTCAGGGCGGCCGACACCCACAGATCAGCCTCTAGGTCGGGAGCTGCTGGATGCTGGGGGTTAGGGGGGCTCTGTATCTCTGTTCCTGAAGTTAAGACCAAACCTGGCAGACAGTGTTCCTGCAAAAGCCTCTTCATTACTGTGCAGTAGTGTTATCGGTCACAACTGAGAATTACCTACATAGTCATAAATGGGGGTACATCTTATTTTATTATGGTCTTTTGATTTTCTAAGTAATTTACAGATTTCCAAACAATTGTAATTAATATTGAAACATTTTCCATTAAAACTATAGTTCATTAAAAGTGCCTAGAAATTCACCCTGCTGCCTCCCTGAGTCACCCCGAGGATTTATTCTTCCCGTGCAGGCAAAGAGATTATTTCATAGCAGGGTTTCTGGTGTCATGTATACAGTCTTGAGAGAATTCTTACTGGTATCATGTACAGGCCTGCTTTTTAAGTAGTCCTCTCACCACGCTAACTAGGCAAAGGAATGTTTCCATAGCAGGGTGTGAGTGACTTTTCCTAACGTGAAAGCATTGTGCTCCGTAAAACCGTGAGAGTCTATAACTAAAGCTTCTTTCCCCTTTCATTTCTGCAGCTGCCTCTTTAGAACCCCATGGAATAAGTATCTGAACTGAGACGGAAGCTGTGGCTTCCTCCAGGTTATCTGGATGAGGTCAGCCTCTGTGTGATTTCTCTCCCTCCCTCCTTCCTTCCTTCTTTCTTTCCTTTCTTCCCAAACTTCTCCTCGTCTTTCTCTTCTTTTCGCTCTTGTTTTTTTCATCTGGGTCCTCATATTCTCTTTCCTTAGCATTGAAAAAAATATATAAATTGTTTTTTTTTAAAGAAAGGTATTTCATACACTTTTTCTAAAAAAAAATAGTCATGATTTAAACAGCAAAACCACCTCTTAATATATTCATTAGTCGGCAGTAAGAAAAGAAGGCTCGGGTAAGCAGCAAATAACAGAAACCCAACTTTTATTCTTCCTGACTGTGGCCGTCGGCTTCTCCAAAGGGGGACTGTGGGCCAAGCAGGAGAGAATCCTGATTAGGGAGGAACAGTCCATCGTTCCTCTGGGAGAAGTCTTGGAAATTGATTGCTGGTAGGACAGGCCTGTCTCCAAACATCCTTTCCTACCCTGTCCCCCTCTGCCCCCCGAAATTTGGCTGAAATAAGGCCTCACAGTTTCATGAACACACACATGCCTCTCCCAGGGCACAACCAGCACAGGAGGCCACGTGTTGCCTGGTAACCAGTCCGTCCTGCCAGGGAGAGGAGTGAGGAGGCGCCTTTCAAACCACTAATGACATTAGCTCTTCTATCTGCTGTGGGTGGTCACATCTAGAGGAGAACAGCCCCCTCCGTCTCCACCAGCCTTTTGGCCATGGTGCCCAGGAGGACCAGACTGTGGCCACTGCTGTGAAAGGCACAGGAAAGGGTTGGGGAGCCATGGGGAAAGCTGAGGTGAGCCTGGGTTGGAGGACAGAGGTTGTTCTTTGCTGATCACTGGCAAAAAGCAAATATAGGTCATTGGTGCAACTACAGTATCATCCTCCTAAATAAATCCTCATGAAAATGACAATGGTTTCTAAGTCACTTCTTGGAAATAAACCGTGGGTAAGGACCATCTGCTTAAAGCCTGGAAGCCCAGTTTCCTCCGGTCTGTGTTTTCAAATGCTTTCACTATGTGGTTTGCTTTTCTCTCCAAGAAAAAGAGAGGGAAAAAAAAGTAAATAAAGACTGATAAGTGAGCAAGACCCACAGCCATGCTGTTCAGAGAGCCCATGTCACCAGGGGCCTGAGGGTCGCGAGGAAGGGCGGAAATCCAGAGGGCACGTGAGGTCTGTTCCAAAGGCACCGACCCGACATGAAGATGAAGAAAACACGCATTCCTTCTGAAGGAAATGTAAACAAGAATTTTTTAAGGATGATTTCTACTTTGTCACCAAACTCAGTTGCTGGTGCCCATTGCCAAGTGAGGACTGCAGCCTCTGTCTCTTGGAGATTAGGGTTCATTCCCTAGCAACAGGTAGCAGCAGAAAGAAAGCTTTGTAAGCAGGATCCCCTAACAAACACAGCGGGGACAGTGTCAACAGCACAGGCAGCCACTGAGGGAGGGGAACGGGCACACATGGCCTCAGGGCCTTCTTGTCCATGCCGGTGGCCCAGGCAAGGGGGAAGGAAGGCAGACCTTTTTGGAGGTCCCTTCAGTTTGCTAAAATTGAAGATTTCACATTTTGTTTTGTAGACTAGTATTGCCATTCTGAATTAGTTCCATCACAAGTGCTTACTGCTCTGTTGTGACTCTTTTTCTTTATTTGTCCTTTGCAAACCACCCCATGAACAGACTTGCTGACCAGCTGTGTGCTGGCTCAGAACCTCAGTCTGGCAGAGAGGCCCCAGGTCTAGAAGCAGAGCTCCCCGGTGCTGACAGGAGGGTGAAAGCCCTTCGCTCCACCCCTCCTTGGAGACCAGCTTTCCTGGTATTTCCTGGTCTTTGTAACTTCTCAAACAAATGCCGCTGCACAGGCGAAGGGAAGAGAGCTCTTAATAAACAAAAACATACATTCTTAAAATCCAGGTGTCTTTGAGTTTATAAAATCAATCAAAGTTGCTATTTCCCACTCTAGAGACACTTGTGGAGCCAGTGAGAGGTGGCCATCATTTTTGCCCTCCGTGTCCCCGACCTCTGCACGGCCTGCTTTTCCAGCCGGTCTGTCAGGACCCCCATGAGAATCTCCACCTGCTGGGCTCTCCTGGGGTTGAACGGTAACCTATATGAAGAGATTTTAGATTTTATGCTAATTTTTAACAAAATGATTAACAGTGAAAGAATTGGGTTTGGGGAGAAGTCCTTTTTAAAAGCAAACTACGGAAAGTAATTGATGAGTAACACAGTTTTATGCAACATTTTTTTCCCTGTAACCCTTTAAAAACTGTGTAGCTAACTTTGCGTAACCTCCACATCCACATCCTGGGGCTGGTGCCGCTGCCCTCTGTGATGTGAATTAGGATGGAAGGGTGGAGGGAGCAGGGTTCCTATATGAGTGTACATGGTTGTCATATCACGCCGAGGCCCATTTCCCTTTCTGTTTGAGACACCTGTGTGGTCCCGCGCAGGGGGTTCTGTGGTTCGGGGCTGCTGGCTTCGGGGTGCTGCTTCCTCGTGGGTCTGCCCCAGCTTGTCTTAACCTTAATTCGTCTGAGAGCTTGATTTCCCTTCCCAACAAATTCAGCAAGATGGAAATGACATTTGGAAAAGAGTGAGTGAGTGACTAATACATTCAGCAAACACCACTCTTGTGATAGTTAAAAGGTGGTGATTCACTTACCATCTCTCAATAAAATGTAAATCATTAATTCTCGGTGGCTAAACAAACTGACAAAACCGCCGACCCAGGCCCCTGGTGGAAGACCCCTGAGGGCGATGGTCACCTGGGTTTTTTACTGCTCCTGCGACATAGCATCTATCCAGACAGCCTAAGCCGTGGTAAAAGGTGTGTGTCACTCTGGGTTTTCCTTGTTGTCGACAGCTCTGAGTGTTAAGTGAGGGAAAGTCCGCCTTGTCAGAATGTTCTTTCCAAGCGACGGCGGAGCAGTGGCCTGAAGGTCCGCCTCGCGTGTGTTTCAGGAAACGCGTGCGTGTCAGTAACTCCCTCCCTCGGGACTTCTGTCCACTGCCACCGTCCCGGTGACTGGGTGTGAAAGTGGGCTTCTGGTCCACTTGTCACCCCCAGCGCCACTTTCTTTTTAGTAAATCTTAGGTAAGGAAGTGAGAGGGCACGAGCAAGGTGTGTGTTCAGGGAATAGGAATGAAATCTGTCAGATTTCTAGGCTGGAAATCACAAAACAAGATGTGCTCCCAGGAGTGCTCACATGCAAACTCGGTGCCGGCTGGAGACAAATCTGACAACCTCTGACATCTTCAAATGTCACATCCACCCGCACGTCGCAGATGACATTGAACCTAATGATCGACTCCCTTTAAAATATACTTCATGTAAATACATTTTTGTGAAACCACAAGCTGTTTCTCTCAGTTTTGTTTTCAGCTGGCTTTGATGAAGAGATTGGCATTCTACAGCTAATTAAACAGCTTTCAAGCCAACATCAATGAAAGATTTCAGACTCAGAAATACACTGCACTCTTCATGGTCCAGGGACATCCACAGTTTTTAGCTGTGCTCACAGACCCTGTCAGAGGAGAATTATTTAGCTCTGCCCTGAGTTTCCAAGCCAAATCACAGATCCACTGTCTGATCTGCCTTTGTCAGCACACCCTATCTCCAGTACAGTGAGTCGGATTCACACAAAAAGAAGTGCCACCCATGTTTGTGCTCGCTTAGCTGTGTTAGTATTTAACGTAGTGCAGATTTCTGACACTTGTAACATATTTCACTGTATGACTAGAAAGCAATTTGTTTTTTTCTCTGTGGAAAATAGAAAATGAAATGCACAAGACCCTTGTTTCCAGGTCAAGAATCTGGAGTTGCTGGGCTCTCTCACCCTTGTTTGTCTGTCTTATTTTTTTCCCCAGTTGTAGTTTTTTCTAGATTCTGGAAATTATTACTTGCTTTTTAAAAAAGTTTTGTCTTTCTAATTTTACATTTGAGTCTGCTCTGACCCTTGTAGCCAGATTGCTCTAACAAAACTGTTATCATTACTTCACACAAGATAGATTGGCTTCAAGTGAAAAGGTACATCTAGTAAATGAGAGAAAAACCCTGTTTTGTTTACACTTAGGAATGCCTCTAAATATAAGCATGTTATTTTAAAATCTTGGTGTTAACAAATGCCTTTGTGAAAAAAGAGAAGAACTAGTTAGCTAGTTCCGTGTGAAGTAACTGTGCTAAAAACACTAATTTTTAATGTGGGAGAGTGCACATTTTAATTTAGATACTTGCAAAAAGAAGTGTAATTTTCTTTTAATGCTTTGAATATTTCTTCAGTGAAAAGCTTTTGTACTGTGCCGCTCTGCTCTTAAGAAATTCCCAGGTTGCAGATACGATTAAGAGTGAACTTGAATTTGTTCCGTGACCGTGGCCTTTTGTTTGTGGTGAAGTAGAGTTAGAACGACAACGGCTCTGGAGAAAGTGCTTCAAGACTACGTCGTGTCTCACTCTTTCCAGATGACTAAAGTCCCTCTCATCTCCCGAGTCTCCTGCCGGGGGAAGGGAGGGGTGTGGTTGGAAAGGGCAGCAAGTGGCGCTGAAGGTCACGCTGGGCAGGGGGAGTGGAGGTCAGGGCCGGTGTGCCAGGAGGAGATGCTCACACAGAAAATGCCTCAGATGACAAATTCAGGTGACTACCAGGGTCCTCTTATGCCCTGTCATCTTTAATTGTAGTGTTCATTCAAGATTTTTTGGTTGCTGTGTTTGTTTTTACATGTCTGGCTTCTTGCTTTAAAGTATCAAAATAGTCACAGACTGCAGAAAGAATTAAAACACAAAAACATGAAAAGTAAATTCTGAACCTCATGCTTCACTGTCTGGTCTTAAACAGCACCACATCACCTCGGGGAGCAGATGCTGTGACACTGGAATTGCCACTGGTCTGAGGCTGCCAAAACCAGTGCTGCCTCACTGAGTGTTTTGGACTGACTGAAAATGTGCCTGGTCTTCTCCAGGACTGAAAATTCCTCATGCTAAGTTCCCTGTCAATCAATATATATTTTCAGTGATCTTCCTGAATTTTGTTACTGGTGTTTAGTTCTGTTCACTGGTTTGTTTGTTTTTGTTTTTTTTTTGCTGGTCTGTGTTTTATGAAGAAATCCAATTTCAGAAGCAGTGACTTCTTGTTCTCTGTGGTGTGTTTCCTTTCTTTACCACTTTAAGATTTTTAAAAATATGAATAGATTATGAGAATACATATTTGTGCAAAGAATGTGGGGGAGAATTAACTAATTTTTAAATTGTTTGAGATCAGGGAAATACTGGGCTGAACCTACTGGTGTTTTTCAAATTGTTCCTCAATTTAGCCAAAGCACTGAGTAGCATTTCTTTCTAACAGACACGTTAAAAACAGCTGAACTTTTCTAAATGCAGATAGCAAGGACTACTGCTCTGAATGTTGCCTGAAAAATCTAGACTTGTCTTCAGGCTGTTTTGAACAATCCTGTCTCTTTGTGGAGAGTTGTTTGGGCTTTTTAGAAACTCATTAATTTGATTGTACGAGCCTGAGTGTTATCAGGAAAAGAAGCTTTAGAAAATGGTTTCAGAATGTGTCATTTTCTCCTTGGTTTAATCTGAGATATAACGTGTGGGCATGCTGGTATTTTAAAAGGCTAAAAGTGTACATATTGCTGTGCCTTCAAATATGAGGTAGGATTGCAAATAGCAGGATTTTCTTCGGTCTTCTGACTGAAATTCTGCTTTTCTCCTAAGGAGTAATTCTTGGATTTTTAGTGAGGATTCTTTCATTCCTTTTTCATTTTCAATTTGTTGTAGTGATTAAGCAGAAACAAATTTTTAAAAGCTCTGTCAGCTTTCTCTCATTTTGATCATCATATTTAACATTTCATAAAATAAAACCCTGTGTTTTCATTTTAACTAGTTTTTTTTCTTGATGAAATGATTTGCGGTATAAGACTAACATTTGGTTTCAATATTAATATATAAGATGAACTACGTGGGTGTCGTTTATTTTCAGTAGTAAATAACTGCTTGACTGGTTATTTTACCTTAGCATAATTCTATTGACTTCTTCAGAGTTTTGCTCTGCAGGGTTCAGAAAATATTTGATGTGTGTGTTGTAAAATAAAAATTGCTTGTCATTGAAAGGAGGTTTCACGGTGGTCAGGATCAGGGGAATATCGTGTGGTTGGTTTCAAAATCCAATCAGTAGGTTAATCATTAATTACTCTTTTTTTTCCAGGAAAGTCTAATTAGGTGGTTTCAGAATTTTAATTTACTAGAATTCTTTTTAAAAAATATTCTATGTGTGTGTATGCCAATTTGACCTTAAAAAGGGGTTAATTTAGTAAAAATAGGTACCTTTTCTGTTTGTATTGTGGCTTGTTCAATTTCTCATAAACTGTATTTGGTAGCTAAAATCTTGAAAGCAGTTTGGGAACAAAATGTCTGCTTAACCCATGACAAAACTGGCCACAATTTGCCGATTGGGCTGATAACAAAAGCCAGCAACACAAAATAGGTAGAAAAACAGTTTGTTCGGTGATGTGAGACCACTGAAGGTCTTTTTGCATGTTATTTTTTTCATTCTGATGTTTATGTTGTGCTGGAAGTACATGAAGAGAAGTTTTTGCTCACCCATCAATTCTGATTAACCATTTCATATAGTGGATTTCTTTTGAGAGCTCAGAAAGCGAGTGCTCACCTGGCATTTGAGACACATTTGGGTTAAAACCCAGCTTTGCACCCACAGCCCACATTTCATCCCGGCCCCACCTGGTCAGATGTCTCACAGCTGACGATTTGATCTTTTAAAGCAGCACTTAAATTTCATTTTTTCAAGAGTTCAACTTCATTATTGACTTAAAAGGCTATTACTGCATTTTTGCAAGTGTCAAACAGAAGATACAGTGTGCAGTTTAAAAAGCCTCTCCCATAACCCACGGTTGACAGACACTGCACAGCTAAAAGTGCACATTGACTCTTACGCTGGCCTCACAAACTGGAAACAAATACTAACATTGTACATGAGATGATATATTTTTTTCAAAAAATAGGAGATAACAGCATCCTCTCTCCTCCACTGTTTTGACTTCTGCCTTGAGTGTGTGTGTGAGATGGTCTTTTTTTTTTTTCCTGTCCTAAAAATTAGATACTCCTGAGCAATAATTAGGATGAGGTTTATGTTTTTACTTATTTAATCTTTGTTTTCACAAATAAATACAAATAACTCAAACTGAAACTCGATGGCTTTGGTGATAATAAAATAGCAGCCACGGGGAAATTTTCTTCATTTTAATGTTCTTTCACAACCCACATTCAGTTTCGGTAGGAAAATTATTAACCTTTCAACAGGGTGCTTCAGCATGGGCTCACAATAGACTCCTGAGTATGATTTGCAGGTTTTGGTTCTATTTTGAGATTTTGGTGTGCAATTTTTTTTTCTTTTTCTTTTCTTTCTGTCTTTCTGTCTTTCTCTCTTCTTTAAGACCGTGGCTTTCTTTGACAGTGACAGTAGGACTTGACGTGCCTTCAGTGTGCGAGCACTTCGCAGTGTGCTCACTAGTGTTGGGGGAGGATTCCTCTTTCCCGGCCCCTCCTGTTGCGTGCTGTGAACAAGGAAGTGACTTTGGCCTCCTTGTTTTCCTCATTCTAATTCTTGGGTAGACGAGAATTATTTTTAAAATCCAGTTGGGCCACATTTCAGTGAGGGCAGATGGCCCTGTGTTTGGCACCTGACTTGCCCCTGTCTGCCTGGGTTGCCTCAGCGTCCTTAAACCAAAGTCAATGAAGACTGGTCGTCCCAAAGGGCTGCAGGGCCGCCGGGCTGGATGTGCAGGCAGGACTCGGTGTCTCCCTGCTGACTGCCATTGGGGCTGCCCTTCTGGGAGGGGGATGGGGGAGGGGAGAGAGGATCACGGTCTTGGAAGTCCTGTGTCTTCAACCTGAAACACACAGGAGGGCGGAACGTGGGGCAGGAGGGGCAGGATAGGCAAGTGCGTGGGATGATCCCCGATGGCAGTTTCCATTTCAGGCGCCTTTTTCTCCACGTCTGACTGGGACTGTGACACCTGCAGGGAGGTCCTGGTCGGGACTCGGTTCTGCCATGCACACTGCCTTGCGTCTGCCAAGGCTGGGCCTCGTGACTCACCGGCCCCTTCCTTGCTCTGTCCCCATCGTTTGTAAGTCCCCACCTGCTCCCACCACCCACACAAAGTGGGGAATGTAAACTGAGTAACCCTCGTCTATCTGTGACAATAGTGAGCCCTTCCAGTTCTGCCACTTTCAGTGCCGCAGCCTGGGCTTGTGTTTTTTTCTTCTCCTCCTCTTCTTCTCCTCCTCCTCCTCCTTCTTCTTCTTATACTTCCTGTATGAGGTTAGTTTTTTAAAAATGATAAACAAACTACTTTTTTTTTACTTTTTTGGGGCCTGGTCGTATGCTGCCTCCTAGCTGTCCAGTGGTGAGCGTTTTGCTGGTCTCCACCTGGGCATGATCAGATGTCGGCTGGGCTGCTGTTGTCCCCCTCCCCTCCCAGGCTGGCAGGTCAAGGTGATGACACATTTTCTATTCTCTAGTTTGAAAGAAATGCCAGTAGACCTCATGGCTCAAGTGTTCTCCTCAGGGAAACTGGCCTGACAGCAGAGAAAGGAAGGCCCAGGGAGCATGCTGCTGGGCCAACAGAGGGTGTGATGACCAGGGATAGTCCACCGATGGGGGAGGAGTGCCCCACAGTGCTCAGCCCTGGCCGTACACAGGAGCAGCACCCAGGAAAGGAGATAAGGGATGGATCGGCTGACCCTTCTCCCCAGGTCACCCCAAGAACTTGTTGACAGCTTTTAGAACTTGGGCATGGCTTTTAGTCTGCTTGCTCTCCCCCTCCACTGTGGGGGACTCAGGAGAGAGCTGTTGGTGAGCACTGAAGTGAGAACTTCGGTAGAGGGCCAACCTTCAGTGACCACAGTCATGAGGCACCGAGCCCATGGCCGGGGTCCAAGAGCACCACAAGGAGCCCGTGTCATTCACCAGTGGTGATTCTGGACCTGGGTCTAAATTGCTAGGGGGCTATCAAAACAGATGAGCCTGGTCCTCCTCCCAGAGCTTCCAATGCAAGAGGTCTGGACAGGGCCTGAGATTTGCCTTTGTAACAAAGTGAGGGATATGTAAGGCTGCTGGTCCAGAGGACCCTCTGGGGATACACTCCAAGGGCCATGGTTGTGGGTGATTGAGCCCCTAAAAGCCTCCTGGAACCTCTGACTGTCTGCATTTTCCTCTAATGCTGAGCACAGCCTTGGACATAAAACCAGCCTTTCAGAAGACCCTTTGCATCGCTCAGTAGCTGTACACCAAGGTTCCCTGTCACAGTGTCAACCAGACCAGATCTGCTAGAATGTTTTTGAGGATTAGTTCTTTGAAAAGTTGGCTTTATCTTATAGAGAAAGTGGCCATGGTGAGGGGTAGGGTGGCTGGGCCAGGAAATCATCCAGCGAGGGAAGCCTGTGTGTCACCCACCCTTGTCTCCATTCCAATCTCTGGTACAATCAGGAGTGACCTCTTTGTACCAGAGGTGAGCAAACTCCCAAGGTCCCCCCGGGTCAGGGGGTTGGAAACAACCAGGAGCATCCCTTCATCCCCGCAGGAGAATGCTGCACTGGGCCTGGGCCCAGCTTGCAGCTCATGGCCAGACTTATCCTGCCCCTGAGGGAGGGTGGTTGCCCCAGTAGCACAGATCCAAGGGCCGCGGGGATGCTGAGCAGGGAGTGCCCCTCAGGAGCAGTGCCTGGCGCCGATGTGCTCGCTGACTGGCCAGGGGGACTTGCCTTTGTTCGAGGGAGCCCTGGGACTGGTGCTCAATCTGCCGGGGGCATTGAGGGAATCGGAGTCTTTCTGAACCACCTGTGGGTCTGTAGTGATGCATGGAACACTTTGCAAAAACCACTTGTCAGGGGATGTCCCCTCCAGACAGCTTCTAAGTCTGTTCAGCCTTATGTAGCTTCAGCTCTAGAAATGGGAGCCCCTCAGAAGCAAGGACAGAGTCCTAGTGTGGGTCCTCTCTTTCTGCCTGACATCTGCAGCAGAAGCGCAGAAGCCCCGTCATTTACCCAAGACTCATATCACTTGGCCCCCAAATTTGTATGTGACAAACAATGGAGGTTTTCTAAGTATGACCTCCAGGTTTTAGCTTTGTGAGAAGTAAAAACAGTGCACTGTTGAGAACCGATGTTGTGCACACTCCATCTTCCTGGGAAATCATTTTAGAATCTCAAAAAGTGGGTTTCCAACATGATTAGAATCCAGCATGAGTTGCCACTATCACAATGTGAGCGCCAGCTGGTTGTTTCCCTGAGTGCTGGTGAAGACCCAGCGCAAAGCAGGCTCGGGTGTGCCTCGCCACTGTGGGTGGCTGGGGGCTCTTGTGTAGCTTCTCAGCATGATGTATGGGCAGCACTGTGAATGCTAAAGTAAAGTGTTTGTGGTCTTTCTGTCCCCTGCCTGGTACTTACGGCCTGCAGAGTAGGGACTGTGGTCACACTGAGGGGCAAAGCTCCTTGCCCAGGGAAATGTCAGTCTGGGAGTAGGTGTCTGAGTTACTGTTTCTCTCCCCTTCTCCACCCCCTGGGCCAGGAGCCTTCCCTCTGATTGCAACCAGTACAGAGATGGCATGACTTGGGACTTCACTCGGAGAGCATCCAGAGGGTTCCCCAGGCTACATTTGAGGTCCCTGGTGAGGGACCATGCTCACAGTGTGATGTGTATGACCCTGAGGCCATCCCTCAGATCTGAGGGACAATCATGTTGTGTACCCATAGTTGGGGAGCCTCACTGGTGCCCCTTGAATACTAGAGACTGAAGGAACAGCAAAGCTCAGCCAAGCTAGAGTCAGACTAGGAGAATAATGTGTGACCAGGAGCTCCCCCTGGACTGTCCCAGCACAGGAGAGATGCTGCTGGTCTCCACTTGCTTTCAGGGTTTGCTGGCACATGGGAAGTCATATGTGCGAAGGGCTCTGAATTAGGGGCAACTTTGGGTTTCTTTAGTGATAAGTAGACAGCCAAGCCTACATGGAATCCCGAGGGATTGACTCATTTGTGCCAAAGTTCCCAGACAAACTCAAGCTATGTCAGGCCTTGCAGTAGAAGCTGATATTCAGAATCTAGGACTGGGTAGGAGGGATTCAGGTCTCCATCCCAGCAGTGTCCCTTCCCATGTGACCTGAGGAAGGTGGCTCCCTTCCTCTGTGCCTGTGAAATGAAGGTAGACCAGATGATCCTCAGGACCACGTTGCCTCTCACTCTGTGATTTTGGTCACGTCCACATGGCCAGGTGTTCCATCATGAAGCCTGGGCTGCTGCCCTTGGTTTCTCATCTCACTCAGAAGTTGGAGGGGGTGCTGGAGAGGAGTATAGGTTGTTAAGCTACCAAGGAACCAGGCTTCCCCTCCCTTCCATGCTGGCCACTGATGCATTTCTTAGTTCTTTGCCCACCCAGAAAGGCTCTGCATATGAAATCTTGGGTTTCTGTTCTGGATTATTAAATGCAAGCACATACCAGGAAACTGTTTTTTCCAATAGACTAGCAAATGAAACCTTTTAGGAAAAGGAAGGGAGGGAGAGAGGGAAGGACGGATGGAGGGAGGAAGGGAGGGAGGGAGGGAGGGAAGGAGGGAGAAAAAGAGAAAGGCTGAAGGCATTTGTGTGAATGGGCTAGCTCCTATGTACAGGACATGGGGCAAAGATACTGGGGAAAAACAATACAGAGTTTAAAGAAGTAAATACAGGCTGACAGCTGCCTGTGAATGTTAGACAGCAAGGGTTTTGTAGGGCAAGCTTTGCTTCCCGAAACCTGTAGTGCCACAGATGGCCCTTAGGAGAGGGGCCGGGCAGGGCTGCCCTCAGAGCATTCCTAACACTGCTAAAGGCTGCTGTCCAAGAGAGAGCTCTTTGGGATGCACAGAATACCCTAATTTAACCACTTTCCTCATTTCCTGACTTCTCAGGGTCTTTTGTACAGTACTGTGCATCTGCATGAATCTCTTGGAGAAGGATGGAGCTCTTTTGAAATCACGCATCCCTCTCCCTTTTTACAGAGTTTTGTGCCATTAACAAAAATCAGGAAATGGGGAGGGCAGGGCTGCCGGCTTTCCTGGTGAACTCAGGGCTGCCTCTGGGCAGGTCGCATGTGGAGGGGACAGCTAGGCCCCCAAGGAGCAGTCAGGGGCAGAACTGGTCCCTTCTCTGACCATCAGGGGTGGCTGGGCAGAGAACACAGCAAGAACATCCCTCCCATGGCAATGCTGTCTTCCTCCCCGAGTGCCTCTGAGTAGCAGAGTAAAGAGCAAGCTGGCTTGTCAGGTTGCAGTGTAGTGTTCAGGGGTGGTGATACTGTCTCTATTTCAATCACCCACCTTCTTTGTATCTTTGGAAGCATCCTTCCACTTGGGGAAAATTAGCTTCCTCAAATGATGTGCTCCTCGAAAGCCAAACCATGCTCGTCTCAAGTGGCAAAGCAGGATTTAATAGAACCAGAGTCCTTGGAGCTGTCTCAGGCTGTACTGTCCTCCGGGCCTTTGCTTGGCCAGGAACCTCCCTGTACTTAGCTGGGGCTGCTGGGCACAAGCTTGTCTGGTAAGATGCCCTCATGTACAGCTGGGAGGCCCGCTCCCCTGGGATGGGAGAGGTCAGGAGACTGGAAAATCAGCTCCACCATGCTTGCTTATCCCCATGGGGTAGCAATTCCACAGTGACCTCTTTTAACTCTCTTTGCTCCTGGGAGGAGGCTCCAGGAACCATCTGGGCAAACAGGTTGTGCTGAAATTCTGTGTGACTCTCCAGTTGGGCCAATAGGGGCACAAGGGGAAGAGCCTCGGTTGCCACCGGATAGACCCTGACCCAGAGTGTGACCTCAACTTGTCAGTAAATAGGCAGTGAGTGAGCTTCTGGGAACATCTGCCTTTTCAGGCACTTCTGAATTATTTTTAAACGATGCCCCACCCCCAACCGCCACCCGCAATTTTTGTCAACTATCACTATTTGAATAGATGCTGATAAATTTGATCCCCAGCTCACTGTGGCATTTACGATCTGTCTTTCCCTTTTTGGTTTCCACGTACTGGAGTGACTGTCTCTCAATGCGGTTGGCAGTGACCTGTGTTTTTCATGCATGTTTTTGTTTCAGAATAACTGGGAGATGAAACAGGAAGCTCTATGACACACTTGATCGAAAATGACACAGACAAAAAAAATCAGGACTCAGCCCCCTTCCAGCGCCTCTGCCTCCTGCCTGCTGCCCACCGCCAGGATGCAGGTGACAGGCCTGCCCTGGGGCTGCCTCTGACGGCCGTGGACTTCAAGGGCCTCTGCATTTGCTGGGGATGTGTCTTCAATATCATGGTCATGGTCTAGCCTGGGTGGCTTCCTATTTATCTTGCTGTCTCTGTGTGTATTAATCTTTTTCTTCATTAAAAGCAAAGCAAAAAATAGATAAAATGTTTGCTCATTAGCTATATTTAAGCACTAATTTAAATGGTACCAAATTGTGTTTGAGATTGATTTCTGTAAGACCACAAGTAAACCCTGCCATAACCATACGGGCCATTGCGATATTTTCAGAAGCATGTTGAGCTTGAATCTCTTCTTACTCAGACTTGTCTGCCGGCCTTTTCTTCTGCCTTCGTAGGAGGCCTCTCTCCAGTCGGTATTGGCATATTGACTTTCCAGAAAAACACAGGAAGGCATTGGGAAGTGGGTACACTCTGACCTGGCCTGCCAGTAGTGACCCCCAAAGCATCACCGAACTTGAACTTTCTCCCAGACGCCTCTGTCTTCTCAGCCGCCACCCCCTCTCCCTGCACACATCAGGCGCCCATGCACTTCTTCATTCTGCACAGCTCTCTACGGGCCTGCCCCATGCCCTGTTCTGAAGGCAGAGCGGTGGCCAGGACCGACTCTGCTCCGGCCTCCCTCTCCGCTAGCCTCCGCACGAGTGAGTGGGCGCTGCCAGGGTTTGTCCATGACATGCAGGGGGCCGCGTGGTTGTCATGGATGGACAGTACGGTCATTTCCTTTAGATGTCCTGACTGCTTCAATCTGAGTCCCTGAAGTTGGCAACCAAGTATTCCTTAAAAATGGTTGAATATCGAAGCGTTCCTCTTTGGCGTCCTGCTCTCTTCCCCGGCCGAGCTGACAGCTCGACCCTCCCAGGAAGACGGCCAAAGGGGCCGTTAGAAATTGCTCCCGGCACTTCCAGTCTTCACTTTTACACTTAGCAGACATCCGAGAACAATTTAAAGTGACTGGTGTACTGTTTACACTTCTCAGGATTTATTTCTCAGTAGACCATGGTGAAAATCTCAACAACCTCTCCCCTCACCCCTGCAGTGTGTGTGGCACAGTAGAAACTGCCATTCGAGCCGAGGTCCCAGCCCAGGTGCCCCTCCTCGGGAGGCTCTCTCTGACCATCATGTCCTAGGGGGACCCATTCTATTTCTCCCTAGCTCGTGGGTCTATTTTATTTTCTTCATAGAACTTACCACTATCAACAATTATCCTGATCATTCATTTGTTAATTAGCTGTTGGCATCTTACCTGCCCCCAATTTCAGCTGTGTAAAGGCAGATTCTGGTCTGTCTGTTGCCCAGTCTGGCCCAGCACCTGATGTTCTGTCCGTCAGTTATGTGTTGATTGGGTCCATTATCTCCTTAGTCCCTTCTCATCGCAACACCGTGGTGCCGGCAGGCCAGGATTGTAACCACTGTTTGCTGGACAAGGAACTGCATCCACTGATCTCTGGTGAGGTAACGCAATGAATGAAGTAGCTGGGTTGAGGAGCCAGGCTTTCTGCCAGGACTCACCCAGCAGAAAAAGCTGATCGTGACCCACATGCTCTCTCAATAATCCGACTCTCATCTGAACCAAGCTTTGCCTCGGAAATACATGTCCTTAAGCCAAATTTTATTTGCTCGCATCCCCGGGAGGTTAAAGGTGAGCACATGGTGGAGGGCCCTGTCCTTGGAGGCATCTGGAGTGCAGGCTCTCATTTTTGCTCTGCCAGCTCTCACTCCTGGTGAGCACCGGGCTTCTCTGGATGCCGCTTCCCCCAGAAGAACACTAGGGGACCAGGCGCCATGGTTCCACAGACCCCACATTGCCCGGAGTTGCTTTTATTTTCCCCCTGCTGCTGGTTCTCCTTCTCTCGGCTAGAGGAGGAGGAGGCAGTGCAGAGGGTGCTGAGGACAGCAAGACAAAGCCCCTGAGAACTCGAAGAGCCCAGGCTCAGCCATGGCTGTGGACATGCCCAGGGGCACTCACCTAGACCTAAGCCAGCCCTTCTGGCCATGCCCTGCCCTGCCCTGGAACAAGGGGGTGCCTTTGGGAGGGATGTCTTCTCCTACCCGGTCACTCCTCACCTGTGCTGTTGAGTGTCCCAGAGACTTAGTGGTTCCAACCAGCCCACTAAGACATGTGTAACCTGGAAGAGATGGAAGTCAGAGACTCAGGGAGAAGCAGAAACAACTCATACAGGCTTTGCAGGGTGATTAGCTCACGAGGGCAACAGGAAAATAAACAAGAGATTTGACCACAAAATTCTAGATGATTCTAAACCCTGGCCAGACATTTGAATTACCCAGGGGCTTTTAAAAGTCCACGTGACCAGGCTTCCCCAGGACCAATCACATCAGAATTTCAGGTGGGGTGCTCCCACCACCCCAAACTCCCAGGCAATCCCACGACGTAGGCAAGGCTGACAACTGCGGACTGGAGCTGTATTGTCCGATGCAGCAGCCACTAGCCATGTGTCCGCTGGAAAGGGTGGCTGCTGTGACCAAGGAACTCAATTTCTAATTGTAATTAATTTAAATGTAAATAAGCACATGTGACTGTGGCTGCCATGGTGGACAGCACAGACACGGGACATGTGTGTTACCACAGATGTTTCTATGGACAGCTCAGTCTAGGGCACCCCGGAGCCTGCAGCCACCCAACAACATCACACTGGGCCCAAAAGAAATCTGGGGTGCTGAGTGTTTCTCATCCATGTCTTGAGCCCGAGGCTGTGCGGCAGCTAGGGAGACATGCCCTCCAAGCCCTGCCTGGTAGGATGGAAGGAACTGAAAGCATCTGTAAAAGTGTAAGGCCCCAACCCTCGTCATCTGGCTTTCCAGCCGGGCCCTCGGAGTGCGTCTCTGAAGAGCCAGCCCGGAAAGGGAGCTTTCTGAATGAGTATTGGATTGCTGCAATCCTGGAATTTAGGACAATAGGAAGCAGGCCTTCCGGGAAGAACTTTTGGAAAAGCCAGAGGAGGGCTTTGGAGCCAGAAGAGGTCAGGCTCCTGAGAAGGATTCCCTGAGGCCACTCAGCAAGCTTAACCAGTTTGGGGTTAAAGCAGGAGAAACAGAAGCCCAAGCTGAATCATTTTCTGCTTTTTCACTCACAGACTGTCAGATTTTTTTTTCTTTTTTCGAAGGGAAAGCACCTTACGACAAAGAATAATACTATTTTGAATTTCAGAGCTTTCCCTTTTTCAAAGCACTCTACCCCTTCTGACTTATTTTGTCCTCACAACAAGACCATAACCAAGCAGGGAAGGGGCTGGCAGTGCCTGCCAGCCAGAGGAAGAGCTCAGTATCACAGGAGGAATGAAAACGGGGAGGCGAAGCCGCCGATGCTCTGCGCTGTCGTGTCCGGCCACACTGAGGACACAGCGTAACCAGGACCATGCATTCCTGGGCCCTGTGCTCCTGCAGTGGATCCTGTTTTTAAAGAAACACAGGACTTCCCCCGTTCCGCCCTGTTTCATCCCAGCTCCTCTCTCACTGTGAGCAGACCATCTGATGCAGTTTTTCCCTCAGAGGTTTGTGCGATTTGCAAATTTGAGAAACATGCCTTCTGTGTCTCTTCCTCCAACTTCTTTTCAACACGGAGACTGGACAGGACATGGGACAGGGCCCTGTGGCTCTCCATAGAAACATCCAAGGCACACGACTGGCGCACACCAGCCACAGACTGACCCTGTCACCTTGCAGTCCTCAACCTTTCCTCGGTACGGGACTGCCGAGACTCACTGGAAAGCAGACTTGCCAGTGGGGAGAAACCCTGAGCAGTCTGTCCACCTGAGACCTCGCGGGTGGCCCCACCAGCCTGGCCATTGGCACACTGCTGTGGCCTCGCAGGGGCAGCAGGTCTGACATGATGCCACCAGTTGACCTCTTCGGGATGGCTGCCCTGACCACTGTGAATTCTCCTGGTCACACCGCCACCCGCCCACCTTGTGTACACACAGGACACGATGAGAGGTTTTCAGATGCTTACTGAAAGCAAGACACACTTTCTGGGGCATTCCCCTGATCGGCTGCTCTGGTGAAGCTCGTCAAAACAGGAAATGAGGTTAGCATGGAATGACTTTCTCTCAGAGAACTCGAACTGCCTCTGAGAGACCACCACTTTCCTCCCCAGCGCCGCGAGCCTGTCGATGCCTCCTCTGGGTTTGCCCGGAAGCCGGCGTGAGTGTGCGCTGCTGTAGTTGTTCGGAACCTTTGCTTTGGAAAAAGGGGTTGATAGCCTTCTCAGCCTTCTCAGCCTTCCAGACCCTCTCCCTTTCCTTCCAGCATCTCGAAGTCATTTGCTCCGAAGTCAGATCCACACATGCTTCAAGCACCACAGAAGGCGACCGAGGCCAGGCTCTGTGCACACACACACTCCCCCGTGGGCGTCAGCTAGCTCCCGCCTCGTGCTGGCTGCTCAGTCCACATGTCGCCTCTGCACCAGAGATGGCAGCCAGAGGAATCACCTCCAGCCAGATGGAGACTTAGTGGGGACAGTCTGCTCTCCTCCTGTTCCCTATGTCAGCGTCTAACCAGAAGTGTACCGTAATGACACAGCTGTCCTGGCTTCATTCACGGGAGTCCCCACATGGGGTTCTCTGACTCAGTTAAAATTTCACAGTCTAGGCAACAGGCAGCATACTTATCTGTGTGGAGCTTTTGGAACAATGCTTCCACTTCAACTTTCTAGATTTAAACGTGCCTCAGAATCACACTGGCTTCTGTCCGGTGGAAGAGTCAACCTGGAAAATGTGTAGCCTTGACCTCCAGGTACCTCCAAATACAAGACATGCATTACCTTCTGGATGTGGACCTGTGCACGAAGCTCTCACTTCTGTAGTCACAGGTTCGCTTCTCTTTTTACGCGACTTTGCAACACCTCAAAAGCCACCCCGAGTCCCATGGCCCTCCTTTCCCCTGGTGTCCCTGACCCCTTGCCGGGGTGCGCAGGTGCCGTGTTCTCAGTGGTGCCTGCCTGACTAGTCAGATTAGCACCTCGAGAAGAATCATGGCCACCACCCAGGGATCTGTTTGTTCCAGACACGGCCTCTGGACGGTCATTACATTATTTTTAGTCTCACAACAGGCCCCAGAGGTGGGGTCCTCATTGTCTCATTTCAGTCGAGAAAACTGAGTTGCAATTCGACCCCAATCACATAACTAGCAATGTGATGGTGCAACCCGGATCTCCATCCCAAGTGGTCTGGCATCCCCCAGCTCTGCATCATGCTGCTACTTCGTATTTTATAAAGATGCAAAAGCAAATGCTTTTTTTCCTTCAAACGAGCTGTGAATGGTGAGGGCAGTCAGAAGGAAGACACCAGAGCGCAGCTGAAAGCAGGGGATGCCTGCAGGTCCAATGACCTTGTCACCTCATGGTCTCCCCTCTTGCTGCTGCAGGTGTGGTGGCCACCGAGCCTCTTCAGGGCTGACACTGCAGCCAGGGGGGCCCTGCCCCTGCCAGAGTCATGTGAGAGTCTGCATGAAAAGGCTGGGCTAAGGACAGACTTGGTGCTCTGAAAACTGCCTGTCACTCTTCAACTTCTTTTCAACACGGTTTTCAACCTTAGAGGAATCAGAAGGGCAGAAAGGCAGAGGCCCAGAGTCTGCATTCAAAAAGCTCCAGACCAACGCAAGTGCTGGCTCTCTCTTTGGGCCCCTGAGTCAGAGCTTAGTGGTCACACCTTGACCTCCAAGGCCCCATGTGTGTCTACCTCTCGTTGGTGAGGAATAGGTGTTGGGAAAGTGAACCTGGCCTTTATTCTGGAGCTGTCAGAAGGTAAGGAAGGCACTCGGAGGCTCCTCCAACCCTCTGCTAACAGAGGGCTGGCAAGAGGGGAGGAGAAGAGCTGGGGAAGTGTGAAGACGGCGCCCCCAGAAGAACGACCACTGGAGCAGGAAAAGCAGAAATGGGGGAAAGAGACCAGTCCAAACCATGAGCGGTCCGCCCACAGCCCTCGCTAATTCTCCTTCCATTGTTACCTTCAGAGCCTCTGGAGGCAGCAGACGCGACTCTGATGGCTGGGTCCTTCAGGTGAGGGGGCCGTGTCCCTGGTTTCTTCAGAATGGCTCCATTTATGACTACTGAGCATCAGTTCATGTCTGTTAATTACTCCCAGCTCTGCCTTTCAATCTCCAAGACAATCTGGTTCAGACAATAAATTATATGATTACCCTGTTATATCTGCTTTTTTATTTCTCCACGAAGTTGCTCTGCAAACACTAACTTCTTCACACCCTGTCTTCTCTCTGAGAAGGAAGGGTGTAGGCAGGTCACCTGCAGCTCTGGCAAGGCGGCCCCAGAGCAGCCGAGCCAGCAGTGGTGACACGAGAATGCACATGCACAGGCTGGCACATGCGTGCACGTGTGTGTGATCATGGGAGCAACGCCAGGGTGTGTGTATGCTGTGTGTGGGGGGGTGTGGGGTGCGGGTGGATGTGAGTGTGTGGTATACGGGTAATGTGGTGTGTGTGTTGTGTGTGGGGTGTACATGTGTGGTGTGTATGTGACTGGCTGTGGACATGGCATGTGTGCGGTGTGGGTGTAGGTGAGTGCAGCTGGCAGATGCCAGAGCCCCACTTCCTCTGGCTGTGACCAGCGTGACAAGAGCCTGGTCTAGAATCCACAGAGTCAGACATGGTATAGGGACACTGATTTGCTTTAATGTAAATATTTTGATGTCTTTCTTTTCCTGAACTTTTAACCTTGCTGGTAAACAGGGTATCTACAGTAAATGAATTGTTTTCTGAGAACCAACTTTTAAAGAAATAGGAAAAACAACCTCACAATTTTTATTAGTTAATTGTCTTGTACATGATTGAATATTATTCTGCTTTTTAACTTTGCTTCTGGAGATACTTGGCCACCAAAAAAGTCACTTTATTTCAATTTATTTCTTTAAATTAAAATGTGTAAAAATACCCATTCAGCTATAGGAAAACTTACAAAGCCCATAAGGGGGAGGAAAGTCATTCTGTAGAAAGTTTCTGAGACAAGAAAACAACCAATCCAAACTCCAGTTTGTTCTTTTTAACTAGACACGCTCACAGGCTGTTTCCCTGTGGACTCCGGTCCCCCGTGTGCATCTGTTCTCATTCCGAGATGCTGTAACAAAAGTGAAGAAGGCATTCGAAGTCTTGGCCACAGATCATGAGCCTTAAGACACACTCATCATTTCCCAGGTGCCACCCTTCGTTCCCCACGCAGGGGCTGACAGAACCGTCTGTGTGTGCAGACGCCCCCCTGCAGACGGGCCCTGCGAGACTGTTTCAGGGTAACGGAGAGCAATGACAGGGAACCCGGACCAGGCAGACCTGGATTCTAGTGGGAGCTTTTTGCTTGAAAGTGTCACCTAACCTCTGCCCTGTCATTTCCTGAACTGTTAAGTGAAGATGTGACTTTCTGGCTTCAAGCCTCATGGAGGTATTGCCAAAACCCAAGATCCATAATTGCTCCAAAATAGTCGAAGGGAAAAAAAGCCATCTCCATGCCAACTCATGATGGACTCGCAGTGACGGGGTAGCAGGTGGTGACGGACGTCCTTCAGGCCCCTGAGGCTGGCAGCAGCCCTGCACAGACCAGTGCTCCCTCTCCCCACTCTACGCGCCAACAGCGCCGTGTCCCAGCGAGCGTTGGGGGTCTCTTCCAAAGAATGCTCCCCTTGGAAGGCAAACTGAGGACACTGAGAAAAAACATCTCAAGTCTCCTAAGGTACAGGGCAGTGTTGGTAGGACTTCTAAGAATGCTCCTCCCTGCCTCCTTAGAAGAAGCAAGAGGAAAAAAAGAGGGAGGAGGTGGAGCAGATGACACGAACTACACCACCTCTTCTGAAGACGGGATGGAAACCAGCCACACAGGGTGTTCACAGACACTCACGGGAAGTCGATTCCTAACATGCTTCCTCCCCGTATTTCCCCCCTTCTTCTCCTTTCAGAGTAAATTAAAGAATAAGCTAAATCCACATTGTGTGGGTGGTATCTTTATCTGATCAACCTATACTCCTGATCATATGTCATCTTTGCTTGTAAAGCAGCCCCTTCCTGTTCTCCAGGCACATTACTTCTTTAAACGCTATGAACACACACACACAGGCGTCTGCTCAGCAGAAAAAACATGACTCAAGGTCTCCGATCCTCTGCATTCATTGGGAGGTCTGCTTCTGGAAGGCCGGAGCTGGTGTTACAGCAAACTGCTCCACACATTCCAATAGCTCTGCAAAGAGCCTCTCTCCCAAAGCAAACAAGGTGAGACATCAGGTAAATACCAAAGAGTGGCAATTTCATTCATCTCCTGGCCTGGATCCTTCCTAGTTGACAGGAGCATCAGTCAGTGCAAAGTTTATTGAGGCTGGTGAGTTTGAGGATTCATTTGTAAGGCTGTGTCAATAAAAGATTTTTTTAACAACTCAGTTGCTTGTGGTTAGTCCTGTTTTTTTTTTTCTTTCCTTGATTCATTCCAAACTATTTAAACTGGAAATTAAATTGGAAAATCGTGTGCTGTTTTAAGATGCACTCTAATCTTGAGAAAGCCACTCTGGGGTTGTGGTGCCGCGTGACCTCTCCTGTTGGTTGGTTGGGTCTGCTTTCCACCAGGCCCAGCCTCCCCAGGCTCCTCAGTGAAGGCCAGGCTGGTGGCTCACCAGCCAGATGATGAAAGAGAGGCTTCTAAGGCAAAGACTACATGACTGGTGTTGCTGAATACAGTTCCTGTATGTGTGCACACTTTTTTGCTTTGAAAGTGCTTTGCAAAAGTGCATGGATACTTGTAAGTTACGGCGTGTGCGTGAATGTGCCCCCTTGTAACGAGGGTAGATTGGAAAGTGCTCCTTCCGTTGGTGAATGAATCTTACCCGATAATTCATCATCACACTGCTCGTCACGTCTGAAACCCCTCCAGCTCTCCTCTGTTACGGGAGGGCTCCCCTGGGATAGCAAGTTGGGGGGCCATGTCTTTGAGCCTAACATAGGGTTTCTTGTATTTAGTTCAAACCAGGAAATTCTAGTGTTTACTGGGAAAATAAAAAAGTGGTGCTGACTTTAACTGGCTGCAGCCCACTGGCTAGAATGACAAAACAAGCAAACACACGAGTCCTGGAAGCTGGAGACCCTCTCAAAGAGCAAGTTGTGAAAGTGTAGCATTCACTGCAGGTAGCAGGCAGGACTTTCGGGTCCTGTCTCTAAGAGCGATGTGCTGGCGTGTCATTCAGACCCCTGATGCCCTATAAACAGAAGGATTTTAGCTCGATGTATGCCAGAGTTTGTGACTTGGTCATAAAGCACAATCTCTGAAACTTGAAGAGCAATGGGAAATTGAATCTTCTCATTAAATTGAGGCAGAGTCTAATATCTATTGAAAATGATAGCTTTATTCCTATTTGGGGACAGAGAAATGAAGGCTTAAAATGAGTAAGCAACTTGCCCAGAGAGCCAGTTAGAAAGTGGCACAGCTAGTGACCCAGGTGGGTTTGTTTACCCAAATCGTTTGCAAAGGTGAACTTAGTTTTCGAAACAGCCTCACATGGCTGGCATCACTGCCCTCAGGTTGTTGTCAGTCCACCGACCCATGGCAGCTGGACATCACTATCGTACCCGTCCCGGCCTGGCTCCTGTGCTGTGGTGAGAAGTCATGCGTTTCGTTGTATCCTTGTCCAGGTGCAGGGTGAGTGCTCTGCGTGTGGGGTTGTGAAGGAACCCCCTTCTGGAACAGGGTCCCCGCCTGAACAGCCGCTGCCTCCCCCTCCACCCTGTGGGACTTGGCAGCGGCACCTGCCCGGACAGAGGCAGAAGGGGTGGCCCTCCTCTCTGGCTTCATCCAGGACAGGAGGTACGAGGAACCTCCCTCGGCTGAGTCACCAGCAGTGCACTCCAAGGAGACGCCCCTGACATACGACCCTCTGCAGGGGGCCTGGGGCCTTCGTGGTACTTTTATGAGTCCCTGTGTGGTGACACAGTGGCCAGACATGCCTGATTCAACAACACTGGGGCCGTGGCGGTGGACACAGACCCTCCAGGCAGGGCGACGCCGGCCCGCATCCCAGTCTACCTGTCTCACAGGCAGCTCCTGCCGACCTACCTTCGACCCAACTCAGAAGGGTGTGGCTCTGCTCTGCACACTCACCCCCAAATTGGGCAGCTGGTCACCGTGGGCTGTCAATGTGCTTTGAAAGGGGGATGTAAAATTCTTCTTTTCCTGGAAGTTTCCATCTGTTGTGGAGGAAGCATCCTAAATCTCCGCATCGTCAATTAGCTCCTGCTACCGCGCTAGCTCCGGGCTAACCCAGTGAATGTGAACACCGCTGCGTTGGGCTCAGGCGTGACTCATGCTGCCCCTCTGCCCACTTCGGGGGAGGAGGAGGCCCCCACCCCCTTCCTTTTTCTCCCTGTGGCTTAGTAACCACTTCAGCAAATTTCCCCATTAAATACACAAGGTGGCCGAAGGCCATAAAAACTGAAGGATGTATCAGAGGAAGACCCAGTCTCCGCAGGCCGACCGACGCTGCCAACAGCAGGCTGCTCGGCTGTGCCCGCAGCCCCAGTCATGCAGTCGAGGACACCAGCGTAAAAGCTGCACACACCTTGCTGTTCACCCGTGGTGTGCCAGTCTGTGGGCTATACTCACAGGGCACCCGCTTCCCCGAAGCCGAGGGCTGCGCCTGCGGTTCTGTGTGAGATGGTCGAGGCCTGCACTCGGCCTCTGTGGACGTGCGGGCCAGCACGCACGGGTGACCCAAGTAAGCACCCAGCATCCCTCAAGGGAGGAGGGAAGGGAGCTTTGTCTTGCCCAGATACCTGCCCTTGCATGTGGTTAAGGACCCCTTGAGTAACTGTAACTCCTGAATAAGAGCCACACTTCTCAAGCACTCGTTCTGTGCTGGGCATGTATAACAAGAAATGCTGAGTCTCTGTGAAGTGGCAGAGGACAGCTCACAAGATCTAATCACTGTGCCCACAGCCCCATCCAGCCAGGGGCGTGATCTCCATGTCTCCCTCACACGGTCAAGTGAGGCCACGTGATGGACCTGGCGCCTCGGTGCTGCTCCGACACCAACTCAATATTCTCCATCAGTGAGACTGCCCCCACCCCAGCCACCCCATTCCTGCTGTCGTCCCCTTCACTCACACACATGCTCGCACACCCCCGCCCCTTCTTCACACTCGAACCTTGTGTGGGCCACTGACATCAACCACCCACAGCACAACCTGCATTAGACCAGATTACAGGCATTTAGAATCTAAATTTTCCATGACGTTGAGGCTTAATGGAATCAGTGTTTTAAGTGAGTTTCAATTTTCTATTGGCAAAGTTTTCTTCTAAAGGGCCAAATGGCAAATATTTATGCTCTGCAGCCACAGGGACCTGCCGCGACCATCCCAGTCCATCGCTGCAGTGCAGAAGCGGCCACAGCCGAGCTGGAAGGGAATGAGCTGAGCTTCGCTCCAATAAAACTTAACTTACAGAGACAGGCAGTGGGCCAGACTCTGAGACCACATAGTTTTACCCAAGCCATCATTGAAAGTGTTGTCGACACCCTAGGACTTTGGACATCGGGTCCGTCTGACCCATCAGACAAGACTGGGAGTCCTTGCAGTCAGGCCGGCAGGTCCCGATATGTGGTCCACAGGGAGAGGGCAAAGGGCGTTTGGTCAGAAAAGATTTTCCTGGGCTAGTAAGTATGGGAAAACATGGGTTAGATAGTTGAACGGTTTGCTTTACTACAAGGCTTCTTGAGGCTCTTATGTGCTGATGGACACTTTTAATCTGTAGGAAAGGAAAGTAGGGCAAGCCTGCCAAGGTGGCCAGCCTCGTCTGCGCAACGTTCTTTGGGAAGACTACTCTAGACCTCAGTGCCCCGGTGTGTCATACTGTCTGACTTCCCACCTCTTGCCTGCTGTCCCCACTTGAAGGCACCCAGCTCAGTTGCTCCCACCCCTGCAACAGTCCGAGTCATCCTCAGAGCCGGGCTGCGGTTCAGTCGGGGACTTTGGGGGCCCTGCCTCTCATAACCCCCGCGTGAATGTGCTCAGCCTGCAGGATGTGGGAAAGACAGGACTGGGATGGGGCCTGGGACATTCTCACTTTACTTCTGCAACCCGCTGCTTGAAAGTCTGGTACTTAGGGCCTTTCAGAATATCCCAGAACCTCACAAGTTCTTCTGAGCTCCTGGTTTGAGAGGCTGGGTTGAAAGGCCTGCTCCCACAAGAACACAGGCCCAGAGGCAGGAGCAGCTGGGGGACCAGGGACTTTGATGGGAGCACAGGTGCCAGACATTCGTGCTGAAAGGCCATCGCCTCCTGAGAGCTCGGGGAAAAGGCAAGACCTGCAGGCACAGTGTTGCTGGGATAGCAGAAAAGTCATTCAGTGAGGGTGGTTTTGTGTAAGACTCTCGATTCCAAAGGGACCGTGGTCCATTGCCAGTGAAATGGGGATGCTGGTGCCTGCCGGCTGGGTCTAGGGGCTGGGGGCCAGGGGTGGTACAGAAGTACAAGAGCGCTTCGCAGAGGACCCTCAGGTCTGGCATGGAGGAAGAGTTTGGGGGCCATTCTACCTTTCTGGGTCCTTCTGAGGAGAGAGGCATGTGGCAAAGTTTGGGGTCTGACTGATAGGACGCCCTTCTTTGAGCACATGCTTTAGCCCCCAGCACTCAGCCCACTCTCCCAAACTGAGTAGCCTGAAAAGCTTGAGCCTGTGGGCGAAGGCCTCCAGCGCACAGAGCGGCCCCCAGGCCCAGAGAGGGGCCCGTCTGTGGCTGTCGGGGCCCTGGGCCTGACTTGCCGTGATGGAATATTTCACAGAGAGACTATGCCTTCTTTCTCTCATTGAAAATTACTTTTTAAACATAAACACAGGGCATCAGGATGAACGACGTGAAGCCTTTGGGCTCAGACCTTTTCCACTTCCTCAAGAGGGGCGAGTCCGAGAAAGTCCCGTCGGGCCGGGCGAGCTGTCGTCGTCTCCCGCTTCTGTTCTTCTTTTTCCCTCCCACTGTGGTGACCCTCTAGTTTCCTAGTAGTAATTACTAAGAAAACTCCTAAACCAAACCAAAACAACAATGACAAAGCAAAAACAGAAAGCAAACCACAATGCGGCCCTCCTTGGCGAGCGCGGGTTTGGACAGGCTGTTTGTGTTCCAGAACGCACCTGCTTCCTTTTCTGTTTCCCGAGTCCCGCTGAGAATTTGTCCTTCCAGTCCAGGGACCCACAGGCCCCTGGAGGCAGGGACCCAAATGGGTCTTGGGTGGTGCATTCCAGGGAGAGGTTCCCCTCCCCTCCCCCCCGGGGACCCCTGCTTCCCCCCTCCTGCCCCCAGAATAAAGGACACTCCCAGTCTGGGGCCTCCCCACCCCACCGACAGTGCCTGGTCTGGAAGCAGGGCTTTGGTGAAGTCTTCTCTGATGTCCCCCTCACCCAGGCAACCTCGGTCTTCAAGACAAGGCCCTTGTAGGCACTGTGACTTCTCTCTTATTAGGAATTGGCTCACCAGGGACACTGCCCCATCAGTGGGGCCCTTGCATTTCCTGCCGGAAGAGCACAGTCCTGTTTCCCCTTGAGATGTGAGAAAATGGTTTTAATTTTCCCAGCTCCACGGTCTTGCCTCCCAGCCCCAACTTGCCAGTGGGCCTCAAGAAGCATCCAGGCCTCCCTGCCCGAACAGGCAGGTTGGGTGAGCGTGGCCTCCTCTCCTGCAGTGCGCCAGGCAGGCGGGGGCAAGGCGGTGTGAGTTCACATCCCGAGCTTGACCCTGACTGGCTGTGTGACCCAAAGCAACTCACTGGACCCCTCTGAGCCTCAGTGTCCCCACCTATAAAATAGGGATGAGCAGTCCCCACCCTGTAGGTTGTCGTCAGAGACACGAAATCGTGACCATTTGGAGGTTGGCACCCAGGGAAGGGGCTCCTCAGGAGCAGCTGCTGCTCGGCCATTCCGGGAGGCAGTCAGACCAGAGGGAGGCACAGCAAGCCACTTGAAAGGGACCTCGACTCATTCTGTGGTAACAAGTGTGCAGCTCAGGAAGCACCTCACAAGGGCTCTGGGCTCCCAGTGCCCCTCGGCCCCTGCCATCCCTGCCCGGGTGAGGATGCTGTGCCCAGCAGTTCTCCCTCTGGCACCAGCTGGTGCGTGTGAGCAGCATGGACAGCAGGACACGGCCCCGTGAAGGTCAGTGAGTGCGAGCTTGAGGACAGACCACTCAGCAGACTGGGTTCCGGTTCGGCTTCACCCCTTGGCCCAGGCGCTCGGCTCTCTGAGCCTCTCCCCTTCCTCAGTAACTGGCGATCCTGCCTGCCAGGCCAGCGCTGACAGGCCCTGAGTCACGTGATCCTCACAAGCAGCTCTATAGGAAAGCACTAAACTTCTCACCATTTTTTAAGGATGGGGAAACAGAGGCACCCAGAGGCTGTCCAAGGCCAGGGCCAGCAGAGATAAGCCAGGAGCCACACCCAGAGCCCAGCTCCTAACCTCTGGCACCCAGGAGCTGGCACACAGCAGGGCCCAGAGATTCCTGAAGGAAAGTGGGGACACCCCGAGTGTGCAGGGGAAGAGAAGTGGGGCACCTTCGGCCCTGCTGCTGCTCCCCTAGAGGATGCCGAGTGTGGAGGGACCAGGGGGTCGTGGTGGGGCTGCTCTGGCTCACATGGGGCTCCCCCAAACTGCTGTTCCAGCTGCTCTGGGAGCAGTCCTGCCCACTGCAGCTACTTGGGCCCCGTGACCCCCAGAGTCCAGCACAGAAAGCTCCCAGGGTGGTGGCAGCAAGAACACATGGTGCTGTGTGCAGAGGCTGGGAGGGGAACTACAGGGTGATCCCTTAGGGGGCAGGCACCAATGGGGAGCAGAGACTGAGTGGGGCAGGGGAGGCCAGGGAAGAAGAGGCTGCCCTGGCCATTAGCTCTGATCTGTCCCCCTTCCTTCTGTCCATGGCCAGTGACTGGCCATGTGGGTTTCTCAGGAAGAGTGGGCGGGTGGGGGGTTGGGTTGAAGGGAGGTAGGAAAGTGAGTGCCCATGCCCAGGGCACAGTGCTGCTGAGCTGGCTGCAGGTCCTGAGGAAAGCAGGCCCTCCTCTCTCCCTTGCCTCTCAGGCCCCAGGGTGGGGGTAGGGGGGAGACAACTCTGGAAGCTGAGCTGGACCCTTGTTGGGAAATCAGGCCTGCCCTAGTTCCTCATTCAGGAGCACACCCTCATTCCCAAGGCTGTTAAAAGCCCCGGATTGCCCAACCTGGTCAGGGAAAGGCTGGCCCGTGGGTCCTGCACATGCCCGGGGCCCAGTGCTGGCCACAGGGCTTGGCCTCCGCGGCTCCAAGTGGGATGGGAAGCCACTCCCGGGTCCCGAATCCCACATGTCCAGGAGGAAGCTGCCACTCTGACAGCCAGAAACATCTGTTCCCCATTTGTCATTGTCAAGCTCTGATGTCTTTGGGGACTGCATTTGAAGGACAGTTTTACTGTTGTCACCAAAAAAGCAAAAGGAAGCAAACAATACAGGCCCTTTGATTTTGGGACTTTTTCTGTGTCACTGGAAAGCCATTTCAGTAAATAGGGGCTGTGACTGAATCACCCTCCCCCACAGTGAGTCGCTAAGCATCTCCCTTCCTCCTCTTTACACTCGGTTCTGATGAGAAACCCTTGGGAGGGTATACTTGGGTCCTGGGCTGGAACAAAAAGGGCCAGCAACAAGCATTTCATTGTCACCTGTGCTCTTTTCTGCATGTTTGGTAGGACAGGTATGACCAGGTCCTGTGTCCCTCAGGCTCTGTGGTCACCATCTGCCCAAGAGCAGCACTTAGTTTACCTGCCAGGCCTTTAGCAGCTCCTCCTCTGACCTGGAAGTTTCCAACAGAAGCTTGTTCCTGTGGCCCACGAGCCAGTGCAGGCTTCCAGGAACCCAGAGCTGCCAGGTCAGCCATGGGTGCTCTGATAGCTTTCCCATGCCGTCTGGCACGTGCTCAGCTGTCAGGGCTCCCTGCTACTCCTGCACTGAGAGGCTGTAAGCCACCCCCCACCACCAGATTCAGGGCAGACACGAGATGCCCCTCCCCCTCCCCTGCTGGAGGCAGAAGGCATTGAGCAGCCCACCTGGGCCAATGCTAGACCACAGCCTGTCTCTCCAAGGCTTCTGCTGAGCCTTGGAGAACCTTCCTGTGCAAGAAGGTGTCAGGGTTGGGCTACCAGGAGGAGGTTCCCCAGCAGGAGGGAGGTCTGGGGTCCCAGGATGTGAACCGCCAGTCCCTGGTCCTCCTCACCACCAATGCCACCCCACCCCCACCTTCCTGCTTCTCTCCTGAAGTGTTCCAGTTTCCTGTGGCTGTTGTAACGTTCTTGGTGGCTTAAAACAACACAACTGTGTTCTCTGACAGTTCTGGAGGCCAGAGCCCAAATTCAAGTTCGCTGAGCTGAAGTCAAGGTGTTGCTCCCTTTGGAGGCCCTGGTGGAGCCCTCAACTGTTCCAGCTTCCAGGGGAGCCTGCATCCCTGCACATACTTGGAGATACCTAGTGACAAAGGTGCGAGGAAACCTTGTCAGGACAGCTGCAGTGTCTCCAGGGTGCCAGCATCTTTCCATCGCGGCAGCACCCAGCTTCCTCCGGGGCGGTGATTCCTTCTGCTGTGTGACACCTGTGGCAGGTGAACCCTGGGGACCCCCGGAGCTGGCGACCTCTGTGCTTGCCCTCCCCCTGGCACAGGCCGGGGTGGACACTAACGTCGAGCTGTGTCATTGGGACGCAGGTGCCTGAGATTTGGGTGCTTCCACCATTCAGCTCAGCAGCAGCCCTGGCCACATGCTGCTGCTTGATGCCCATTTAACCATGGCCCCCAGGCACCCCTGGGGGCCTGCCCACTCCCAAACCCATGATCCAGCCTCCTCGTGATTCAGAGAACTGCCATTCCTGTAGCATGCAGGCCCTCTGGGACGAGCTTCACAGACACAGATTTGTTCCTTGACCTGTGACATGAGGATTGTCTATTGGGTTGAATTAATAGAGGACTCAATCATTCATTTTGGTGCATTCTTACGAATGGGCTACTGTGTTGTGGTCACTGGTCTGGGCCTCTGGCCCTGGCTCCTGTCAGTGAGGAGTGTGCCTGAGGTGCACTGGGGAAGGCATGACAATGGCAGATGGGGCCCATGTCCCCTATTTCTGCCTTGGTTCTCTATTGCACAAGGAAAGGCTCTTCCAAGATATACGATGGCATCCTTACTGCCAGAACCATGGTGGGTTCAGGACACACTGCTCAGCCCACAGCACCTGGGCACATTGGACATTTGAAGCCGAAGGGATTTGAGGAAGTGGCAGAAACCAGAAGGCTGCCCTGACCTCACCCCTCACCCTCTTCCCTGACACAGGTCATAAACCCTTGGGGGAGAGGTGCCCTCCTTACACCTGGAGGAAAGGAGCGTCCTTGTCTCCGAAAGTGAAGGGACGCAGGAGAGCTCCCACACACAGGCCTCCCCAGGTTGCCCCCATTCCCTCTCTGTACCTGTCACCTTCCTTTTCGCTGCGCACTGTCCCCCAGGCCCAGCCTCAGATCCTCCGGGTCTTCATTTCCGTGTGAAGGCTCTTGGGTTTTTCTTTTTCAGTCTGCTTTTGTCAGTTTAATTTTCAGGCCTAGCCAGATCCCAAGATGATGGGGAAAGACTTCTATTTTCCCTGTATTTGCTCGTGAAACACACACTTGCCCCTCGGTTTGCAGGGCATCTGGGCTCCAAGAATGGGCATGAGGTGCAGCCGTGGCAGGATGAGCCTTGACGGTGCCGGCAGGGTTTTGTTTCTGTTTCCTCCCCGAAGCAGCTCAACTCAACACGCAGTCATGCGTATTTGTTGAGTGAGTGAGTGAGTGAGTGAGTGAGTGAAGCTACAGTCCACACTGCCTCTCGCTGGGGGGCTGCTCTGTTCCTCTAGCGCTGCAGTCATGCCTCAGAGAGACCCCTGAAAGCAGCTGAAAAGCAGTGAACATTGCCCATTTTCTTTTTGTTACTATGTTTTATGCCGCCAGGATCACATGCACTGGAAACATTAAAACTCAAATCCCAAAATGGGGTTTATACTTGAGGGTACGAGGTCTCAAAACAGTGGAGTGAGTGTTGCTGCCACATATGTTTTAAGCATTTTGGAATTACATAGCTCTAAATAAAACAACCACCACAAATGAAAGATGTTCTTTATCATCAGAATGGATAGCTAGGTAAATCATAGATGTCTTAAGATAAAAGCTTTTAAAACTCTGAGCCCGGCCCTGACTGGTGTGGCTCAGTTGGTTGGGCATTGCTCGTCCGCCCCTCAAAGCGAAAGGCCACGGGTTCAGTTCCTGGCCGGGGCACATTCCTGGGTTGCAGGTTGGGTCCGCAGCTGGGGCACGTGCTGGAAGTAACCAATCAGTGTATCTTTCTCACATCGATGTTTCTCTCCCTTTCTTTCTCCCTCCCTATCCCTCTGTCTAAAATAATAAATAAATAAAATCTTTAAAAAACAAACAAACAGAAAAATCTCTGGTTCTTCTTGGGTGTTCTTGGGCTGGAGCCACCAGTAAGAGCCAGGACAGACAGACTGCAGCGGAAATCCAAGGGAGCATTGAGTGGGGTGGGGTTGGCATCAAAGATAGCAGCGCCAGGCAAACTCACTGAGGCAGGCGGGGTGCAAACGAAGGAGGCAGAGTCAGGAAACCTTTCCTACAAAAGGTTCCAGAGCAGGAGGCAGCTGCGCTGTGGTGGGGGAGAGCCCCGACCTACAGCTCTTGACCTACTGGCTCGGCAACCGAAGCACAGCTTTGCTGGAGCTGAGAGATGCCCAGCAATGCGGGACTTGCGGAACTGCATGAGGACAGCCCCGGGCTGCCCAGGGCGCGTGGCCACTCGAGTTCCCACTGACTCTAGAATTCTCTGACAGTGAAAGAATGTCAGCCCCCCGAGATGCCCCCCTCATCCACTAGTTATGCTGGGAGTGAGGGCACGTAGGATGGAGGGCAGGGCCCCCCTAACTTTGCCTCTTAGAGGAAAAGCACATGCTTTTCCAGGACCTTGAACTCTGAAGTGGAAGGTGTACCCTTAAACATGATGAGGATTTCATGAGAGCAATACAATTTTATGTTAACGATACATTTTATATCTGACCAAATATAGACATATTTCCCAGAGTTGGTACTAAGTTAGTGTGAAAAATATCTTTTCTCTAGACCCCAAACTGGGCTGAAATTCAGCTGAACTTCAAAGGGAGAGCCAGTCATGTTAAGCTAACACAGCTGAGTGAAGCCGCCGCCACATGTGTTACCAGCAGGGCACACCTCCGCGCACAGGACCCCACCCTGCTCTGCAGTCCTTGAGGCTCAGGCCTTGGGTCCCTTCCTCTTCCTCCCTCTCACAGGCTGCCCCCTCACAGCCCCTCTCCAGTATTTAAATCTTCTATAACTATACAACTGCATGTCAGCAGTGCAAAAAGATAATTTCTGTCTTTTTGTTCATATCTTAACCCATCTTGCAAACAAGGCCCTTTTTCTATTGGTAGCAACAAGGTATTTCATTTTACAAACTGATGATTTCTCAGTGTCTACTGTTTTAAAACTTAGACCAGTGAGGTCCAAGCTTCTATGCTGCCCGAGGTTTCGCTCCCCTCGCTCTTCCCCAAGGGGCATCCCTGGTGCCAGAAGTGGACCTGTGCGCCCTGCGGCCTTCGGAGAGAGGGTCTGGCCCCCCAGGAAGCAGAGCTCCTCACTCCCGGTCTCCAGGCGCCTCGGCGTCTGCGTCTGGGGCTGCTCTCACTGGCCTCGCCACGGACCCGGCGCTGGCGTCTGCTGCAACCGTGTCTGACCTCCGACCGGCTGAGAAGTGATCAGTTGGGCCATTACACCACAGTTTGTTTAGCCCTTCAGTCGTGGATGGCTATTTGGACTATTTCTGATTTTGAAATACTATGAGCAAAGCTTTAAAAAACTTGTACAAGTCATTTTGTAGACTAATATTTTTCTTTCCCTTGGGAGAATACCTAGCAGAAATATTGCCAGGTCATACTGCAACTGTGTTTAATTTATAAGTTGCCACCCAGCCATTTTCCAAAGTGACTGTCTGTCCCTGCCAGCGAAGTACGAGGGTCCCAGGTGCCTGGCATCACCACCAACATTCGGTTCGGTCAGTTTTCACGAGTGTAAGTGCCTGCCAGATGGTATCTCGTGTGGTTTTAATGCGCCTTCTCTAATTACTAATGATGTTGAGCACCTTTGAATGTGTTTACTGGCCATTTGAAAAGTAGCCATTCTAATTTTGCCTATTTTTAATATTGGGTTGTATATCTTTTATTAAGGATTTGTAGGAATCTTTTATGAATTCTTGATACAAGTATTTTGTCAGCTACATATATTTAGAATATCTTCTCCCACTCTGTGGCTTGTCTCTTTCATTTCCATTTTTTTCTTTCAAATAATTTGACGAAGACCAATTTGTCATTTAGGAAAATTTTATGGTTGGTGCTTTTTGTGTCCTGTCTAAGAAAGTTTTGCTTACCCCAAGATTGCAAAGATCTTCCACAGCATTAGGCCTTTACTTTTAAGTCTATAATTGATAAGCCTAAAAGTATGTTACCTAACATTTATTTGAAGGATTTCTGGAAATTTTGTTGTTAATTTCTAATACCTATGTGACCAGAGAATGCACTCTGTGTGATATCATGTAGACAACAGACAAAAGCAATCGGCAATTATCTTTTAAAGAAATTATAAGACAAAAAGAGCAATCTTTTATTTTAACCACATACTGACCATTCCTGGTCACTTCTTTCCATGCTGACAACCCAAGGTGTTAAGTCTCTTTAGTCTGAGTAACTGGCTTTCATATTTCCTATGAAAATCCCGCTCAGCTTCATTTCACTGAAAATCTCTATATTACTTTTATTTTTTAGAAGGATGATTTCACTGAGTGCAGAATCTCACCACTATCACTTCACGATCCATGGCCGCACTGCTGCTGCTGAAGAGTCAGGCCTGACTCACGTCCAGGCCGGTGCCGTGTGTCTGCACCGTGTTTGCTCCTCCCTCCCTGCTCAGGACTTCTCTCTTCCTCTTTGTTGTGCAGCAGTTTAACTATAGTGTGTGTGTGTGTGTGTGTGTGTGTGTGTGTGTGTGTGTGTGTGTGTGTGTCTATGAATGTGTGCGTGTGTTTACTTTCCTTGGAACTTACTGAAATGTTTGAGTTCATGAGTTAATGTTTTTCATCAGATTTTGGACATTTTCAGCCATATATTTTTAAGCTTTCTGTGCCCATTCTCTCTTTCCCTTCTGAAATTCTGATACACATACACTAGACTATTTGGTATTATTCCAAGTGTCACTGGGGCACTTTCATTTTTAAGTCTTTTCTACTCTGTGTTCCTATGACTGAATAATTTATATTGGTCTGTCTTCTACTTCACTGACCTTTTCTTCTATTGCCTTCAACCTGATGTTAGGCATATTCGCTGAATTTTATTTATTTATGAGTCCTGTTAGTTCTAGAACTTCTTTTTTTTAAAAGATTTTATTTATTTATTTTAGAGAGGGAAGGCAGGGAGAAAAAGAGAGAGAGAAACATCAATGTGTGGTTGCTGGGGGCTGTGGCCTGCACCCCAGGCATGTGCCCTGACTGGGAATCGAACCTGCGATGCTTTGGTTCGCAGCCCGCGCTCAATCCACTGAGCTAGGCCAGCCAGGGCCAGTTCTAGAAGTTCTATTTGGTTCTTTCATTAGAAAGAAAATTGTTTCTATAGCTTTGCTGAGATTCCACATCTGTTTGCTCATTATGGCTATGTTTTCCTTTAAGTCCTTCAACTGCTATAAAGTTCTTTCATTAACTATAAAGTTCTTGCCTGCTCATTCTTTTTTTAAAGACTTTATTTATTTATTTTTAGAAAGAAGGGAAGGGAAGGAGAAAGAAAGGGAGAGAAGAACATCAATTGGTTGCCTCTCAAATGCCCCAACCAGGGACCATGCCCATGACCCAGGCAGGGGCCCTGACCAGGAATCAAACCAACAACTGTTTGATCTGCTGGACAATGTCCAACCTACTGAGCCACACCAGTCAGGGCTTTTGTCTGCTAATTCTAACATCTGAGTTACCTTGGGTTCTGTCACTATTGGATGATTCCTTATTTTTTTTCTTCTTGAGCGTGGGTCACATTTTTCTGTTTCTTTGCATGTCTAAATTTGTTATTGTAGACTGGGTTTTGTGAACAATCGGTGTAAAGATTTTGTGCTCTGTTGTCTTCCTCTGACAATAGCAGGAAGTTAGTTATGGCACATCACTGTGAAGTTGTAAACAATTGGTTTTACACTCTTTGGAATGAGTCTGTTTGGAGTTTTCCTCAGTCTGAGGGGAAATTTTTTGATCTTGAGATATAGTCTTTGCTCCTAGATATGACCCCCGCCCCCGCACCAGGATTTCAGTGGATGCCTGAGGCATTTACCAAATCTCTCTTGGAAAAATTGGTAGGACTTAGAATCCAAAGTCTGTCTCCCATTACACAGGCAGCAGCTGACCTCTTTTAGTCCCTTCTAGGGTCTACTCCCTTAATTCCCAGCTACTCTGATAGCCCTGAACTCCATCCTCTGACACCTCAGCCAGAATTTCTTAAGCTAAATATCATAAAATACCAGAACCTTGGAGACCACCAGATTCAGTAAATCTCAGTTTAAGATCCCTGGGTCCCGGACACATTCACGAATCTCGTACAGGATTGAAGGGCAATTTTTATGTTATAAACATTATTTCCAAATATAAAATATACAGTTACTCATAAATCTTAATCCCATTGCTTTGGTTTGTAATTACATCATATTTTTCGTGGAGACATGCATTGGTTTTCCCTTGCTAGTCAGGACCACTGTTTAATAGTTAAGTCTGTTTTTGGCCAACCCACACTGGCAAAATGCATTATTATTGATGAGTGAAGTGTGGCTTTTAAGACATAAGAACATTGGAGAGAAGGAAAATCAGAGAATTGTTGGTCTCGGGCACGCTGAGCAGTGCTGGGTGTTTCTTGCTGATGGACTTTATTGTTGAATTTGTCCGTATCACTCGCTGGCTAGAGCTTTAACCACTTCATTTATTGAGGCCCGAGATGATGGAAGTGATTGCTGGAGTCACACAGACTTACTCTCACTGTGGGTGCAGAGGTCAGAATCCAAGATCAGACTTCGTTCTGAATGCAGGGGTACTTGTGAAATGTGAAGGGATGATCCTGAAATCTGCCGTGGTTCAGAGAGAAAAACAGGGCAGGACGCACTTAGAGAAGAGTGTTCTAGAGACCTGCCCTGGAGGAGTGGTCACTACTGGGGGACAGTCATGCTCTTTGAAGAACCTGTGATTCCTGATGCTTTGACTTTCCCAGGCAAGAAAGAACCAATCAAAATCCGGTGAATTACTTTAATTGAGCACAGATCCATTGTATCTTGCCAGGTTTTCCTTTGTCTACAATATTCACTTCTTATATTTGGATGTGGGTTTGGACTCATGTGTGTGCATTCATGCCAGCCCACCCACCCACCCAGTTCCCAAAGGCAAATGCTTCCGGCCGTGTATGATCATATGGGAAATAACTGAAGCCAGGTACATGCACAGATTTCTTTTATACTTTCCCCAACATCCAGGCAAATGCTACTATTCCTTAGTATTTATTTTCTGCAGTCAAACTCAGGTTTATTTTACCACATCCCCTCCCCCGCCGCCCACAAGGTCAGGGCCTCCATTTGAGGCAGCAGTCATGAAACCATGGATAATTAAATGCTTCTAAAGGACTTCCACCAATGTTTTATCACCCCCACCTGGAGATGCTTGGGATGAACATGGTACCATTGCTGTGTGTATGTGTGAGTGTGAGTTACCATGCATGGCCTCTGCTTCATCTCTGAAAACTGAAGGCTAAGCAGGGTCAGGTAAGGCCAGGACAGTCTGCCCAGTGTCCCCAGAGAGTTTGTCTCCAGGACTCATCGACTGAGGGTCAGACTCGCTCAGACCCGTCTCAGAGGCCTGGGGTTGGGATGACCAGATCCTTTGGGAGACAAGTAAGCTGTTGCATGGGAAGGAGAAGCCAGTCAGCCCTGGGGAGTAGAGAGGCCTCTAATCTCCAGGACTGCGGTAGACTTTTACCCCCTTCTACTCAGGAGCAAACACTTCCCCACCTGTTTTCCATCCAGCCAGGCCAGCACTGTAGCAAAGAGGGAAGACCCAAGGGCCCCACATTCTGGTGGTGTGGACAGGACTAGTGTTCCAGAAGACACTGGGAATGGTGCTGGGCCAGGATGTAGGGAGGAGGAATAGCCCCACAGAGACTGGTTGCAGAAGGAGGCAGCAGAGAAGGCTTCCAGAGGAGGGGGTTGGGACCCAGGTAAGGGGAGAAGGAGCAGGCAGTCAGTCATCTTTGATTAAAGGTCCGGTACACTCAGCAGGGAGCGGACAGGGCCAGGGTCCCTTCTAGCTGTGCAATGTCCATTCTGAAGGCAGGGCCAGGCAAGATGAGGGTGAGTATGTTCTTGTTTCAGGCCCTGCAGCACTCTGAGCAAAGATGGACATTTCTGGCTGGAGCTTTAGACCCCATCACTCTGGCTGACCCTGGTTCTTGCCCCTTCACAGACTTCTGAAGCTTGAACTGAGAGAACCTTGTGCTTTGTCCCTGCTTTGTCCTTGTTACCATTTGTGACAGTCGAAGGAACTTTATGTGCGGGGAGAAGAGAACTAAGGGACTTCTAAGACTTTAGATGCATGCATTAGGATCTGTGGATTGTATTTTCTCCACTGCCATTTGAGCTCTTCAAATAAAAAAAGTTGAGACTCTGAATGCTTTGGACATACATCGCAGAAGTGTAGAATTGTGTGGACTCTGAAGCCAGACGGCCTCATTTAATCGCAACACCAATTTGTACTAGCTGTGTAATCTTGGGCAAATTACTTAGCTTCTCTGGGCATCAGTTTCCTCATCTGTAAAGTAAGCTATGATGCCACCTACTTCACAGTGTTGTTATTAGGATCATATTAGCTGTAACATATGAAATTCTTAAACAGTTCTTGGCATGTGGAAAGCATTATGTAAGTATGAGCCATTGTTTTTATAACTATTACTTTGATTCCTTTCTTTTTGTACATTGAACATTTCTAATTTCCAAAAGAGATCCCAATTTCATTATTAAGGTGAGAGGAAAACCTAGAACCTCCCACCTCCCAACCTCAACCCACACACACCCTGTTCCCTTGCTTTCCTTGCTGGAGCCAAAGACAGGTGACTCTTGATGCTGTTCCCAGGGAGGGTGCTGGGTGCAGAGCAGATGTGTCTTCTACATCAGCGATTTTTAACCTTTCCCATCTCATGGCACACAGACACTAATTACTGCAGCACCCCCAAAAACTTCTATTTTTTTGCCAATCTCACAAAAAAAGTTAGGTATAATTTTGATTCATTCACACTGGATGGCTGTTTTGTGTTGGCTGTTGTCATTTTTTACTTGACCACCTAAGGGAAAAGAGGTCAGTACCCCTGACTAAATAGTCAGGTACTGCATGTTTCAAAAATACTTACAGCATACTGGTTGAAAATTGCCATTTGGGCCCCGGTATTATCTTTCAGCTTATAAAGTGTCTGTATAATTTTTGCACCATCAATTTTAACAACAGAATCCTTTTGTTGTAAATATTTTTTAAAAATTAATATATGCACATCGTAAGAAACTTCACGTACAAAAAGCCGCCCAGCTCTTCCTGCCCGAAGGCCGGTTTTTGTGTCTGGAGGTCAGCTCTGCCACGTGTTTCCAGTCTGGCTCCAGAAGACTGCTCCTTTTTACTTTCTGACCTTGCTGCAGCTGTGTGATGAGCCTGGTTGCACAGACCTAGATGGGAATGGCCTCTGCGCTAACCTGTGTCCCCTGCCCACAGCTGTGACCCTCTGCATGGGTCTGCAGGTCATAGAGGCTACAGACCCAACCTCCAGTGCAGGACACTGCAGAGGATAATCCTCCAACACGGGCAAGGCTCTCTCTTGCTTTTGACGAAAGGCTTCCTAGAGCTGCAGCAGCAACATTTCCTGGGGGTTCATGCCCCTCTCCAGCCAGCGCCTGTGCACACAGCCTCATGCTGATGGGGACAGCCTCAGTGCCAGCAGGGGCCCCAGAGTGCCTGCCCCCGGTCTTCAGAGACCAGTGCCCCAGCCTGTGCGGAGTGCGTCTCCTCAGGCAGCCAGGATGGCGTGGACGGGGCACGTTTTCTGTGCAGTGTGTTTTCCTTTCCCTGGTAGCTCATAAAATCCCCCTGCCTGCGCCTCGCCTCCCGGTCTTTAATCTCCAGCCTCTACTGGCGCTGTCCCTCTGTCTTTTTAATTATGCCTCTTCTTTTATAGAAGTTTCCTATTGAATTTTTATGACAATAGAGAGACATGGATAGATTCCAACAAAAATGAAATCTTTATGGAAAAGTCATTTCTCTTCTGGAGCCTCCATGGATGGAGATGCAGAGAGAGATTGGTGGGGGGTGGAGACAGCCTGCTTGGCTTGGCTGGAGCCCAGCAGGCTGAGTGGCAGCCCTACACTGGCTATTCTCGCAGTGTTGTGACCGCTGGAGGAGTGGGGTGCGGGTTGGCCAAGGGGAGTGAGGGCTACCTGCGATATGGTGGGTGGGAAGTGAATCTTTGCCATGTACATTCCCTCTGCCTTGATGTCAGCCGAACGGGCGCCACTCCCTGACTGCAAGCAATCCAGCTGCATGACTGGGTAGGGGTGAGGGCAGCACACTTGGTCACCCCGTGCTCAGCACCTCCTGCCCTGGACCCCAGCCAGGCCTGAGAAGCCTTTGTCCTTGGGCCTAGTACCACACTTGACTGTTCGTGTGTTTCTTTGGGCAAGTCCACAACGTGCAGACTAAGGATGACTCACCACCTGCAGAGGGCTCTCCAGGGGTCAGGGCCAGGGCTAGTTCTACAGTTGTGAGACTTGGACCAGGATGGGAAGAAACAATTATTCACTTACAAACAGGTATCAGGAACCGCCCACACTATGTATGGAACCACATCTGGGCACCAAGGATTTTGAAGACATGGTCCCTTGTCTCTTGCAGCTGGCATTCTTGAGGGAAGAAACAGCAAAAATCAAGTAAACCTGTAAATGTCTGTGATGATTTCAGATTGTGGCACATGCTAGGAGACAAACAGGGAGGAAAAAGAGGGGCTGTGAGGTGGAGTCAGGGCCTCTGCTTTAGCCAATAGCTGGAAAACGCTACCTGCTAAGGTGGTACTGAAGATGAATGGGAAGGTGGAGAGCCAGCAAGTGCGGCTCAGGGAAAGGGCATTCCAGCAGAGGGACCGGCAAGTAGGTGCAAAGGCCCTGAGGCAGAAGACGCTCGTGGAACTTCTGGGGTGGTGAGAGCCACGGGAAGTAGAGGGAAATGATGCTGGACCCTCTCTGGAGCTTTGGGAGCTTCGTGAGCTTCCCCAGTTAGCAGTTCTTATTTCGAGTGCAGTGTGAGCCACGGAGGGATCTAGGCAGGGGAGGTTTGACAAGAACTGATTCTCACTCTAAAGACACCGCTTTGACGGCCGGGTAGAGAATGGACTGTAGCATGACGTTAAAACCAGGATGCCGCATTCGGGAGCCTTGGGAAGGCAGCACAATACTCCTACTCTTCAGGGTCGGGGAGAGGGGAGTTACAGGCTTCAGGTTGGGACCTAGAGCTGTTTTCTTAAGCAGCAAGGCCGCGTACACAGCTTGTCCTCCATGTAAATGTGGAGGACAGCTGAGAAGTTCAGAGACAGCAGAACACTATGGGTTTTGTCCAGGTGTAGGAGTGAATTCTCCCGCGTGAGTGTGCCGACAGTCCACTCCAAAGGAGAGGCAGCCATACACTCTCTACTCATAAAGAAGGACACGAGCACATTTTAGCACCTCTTATGTGTTATGTTAGGTCTTGTAATTGCCACTGCCACCCTGAAAAGTCCTGTGAAATATAAGACCTGGGACCAGAGAAGTTATGTAACTTGCCCAAGGTCACACAGCTACCAAAAGGCATACTGGGGTTTGAACTCAAGTCTGCCCGATTCTGGTGCCATTGCCTTTGTCACTCACCACTGTGGCCTTGGACACACCCGTGTGCTGAGGAGTCAGTGGTTTCCCTCCCATTAACACTGTTGTGTTCCCTTAGAGAGGCTGAGGATGGTGGGGTGAGGCTGGGTAACCTCAGGAGACCTCGTGCATTCAGGGTTTCTCCCAGGCCCTCCAGCCATGGGCCCATGTGCACAGGGCCTGCCTGAGGTCTGCAAGCTGCCAGAAAACTGGCTTGACACTTGAAAGATACATTAGCTCCCAATGTAAGAAGAAAGATGCAGGACTACAACCAGTGATTTAGATGAGCTAAGAATAAGAAAAATGAAAGATTCCATTTTGCCTTCATTTCTTCCTCCCGATACTCATCACTGCTTCATGCAGACACACGTTTGTGATCTACACCCTTTTCATTCTGCCAGAAAAACTTACACAAAGGAATCCCACGGGGCCACTCTCCTGGCAACAGATTCCTCTGCTTCAGTCTGAGAAACTCTTCATTTCTCTTTCACTTTTTTCAATTAAACTTTTATTTTGAAATAACTGTAAATTCATATGTGTTGTAAGAAACAAATCAGAAATTCTGCATGCCCTGTACTCAGTTTCCCCCCAAAGCAATGTCTTGCAAAGCTGGAGCGTCACATCAGGACCAGAACAGCACATCGCTGCCCTCGCTTCCACTCACTGCGGGGGGGGGCGGGGGGCGGGGGGCTGGGTTTGCACGCAGTTCCACGCAGGTGGCCCGTGCACAGGTTCATGTATCTACCACACAGTCAAGGGACATTTTATTTCCACAAGGATCTCTCGTGTTTGCTCTTTTATAATCACATCTCCCTCCCTCCATTTTTCACTGCTTTTCTTAGCTCCTGACAACAAATAGTCTGTTCTCTGTTTTCATAATTTTGTCATTTCAAGAATATCATATAAATGGGATCTGGTGTGTATGTCTTTTTTTTATCCTCACCCAAACACATGCTTACAGACTGGAGAGAGAGAGTCATCAATGTGTGAGAGAAACATCGATCGGTTGCCTCTCATTCATGCACCGACTGGGGCCTGAATCCACAACCCAGGCATGCGCCCTGACTGGGAATCGAGCCCACAACTTTTCAGTTTATGGGATGACACTCCAACCAACTGAGCCACACCATCCAGAGCTGTATGTCTTCTTTTGCTCAGTAGAATTCTGAGATTCATCCATGTTACATATGTATCAACACACATCATCCCTTTTGACTGCTGAGTAGTATTGCATGGTGCAGAGGTATAAATGTACCGTGGTTTTATTTGTGTAACCATTCATCACTGAAGGACAACTGGGCTATTTACAGCTTTTGGCGGCGGAGAGATTAGGCAGAAAATGGTGGGGTCTCCCAGAGAGAGAGAGAGACTATGAATTGTGTAAGGCAGATTTCGACACGTGCTCTCCCAGACTCTATGCCTAATCCCCAGAACCTATGAACATGATGGCCTGCTGTGCCCATGGATATTTATTTAGTTGATGTGGCAAAAGGACCTTGGTAGATTTAATCAGGCTCATTAATTAGTTGACTTAGTATAAAGACGTGACCCTGGATTGTCCGGGCGGGCCTGAGGTAACCCCATGTGTCTTTGAAGGCAGAAGGGGAGCTCAGAGAGACTCACTCAGAGCATAAGGGGCATATGATGCATCATTTCTGTTTTTGAAGAAGGGGCCAGAGACCAAGGAAACGTGGGAGGCCTATGGAAGCTGAAAATGACCCCTGGCTGATAGCCAGTGAGTAGACCCGGACCTCAGTCCTACCATCACAGGGAACAGAATTCTGCCAACAACTTTTAAAAAAAATCCTCACCCAGGGATATACTTACTGGTTTTAGAGAGAGAGGAAGAGGGAGAAAAAGGGTCGGGGGAGAGAAACATTGATCTTTTGCCTCCCTCCCACAGATGCCCTGACAAGGGATCGAACCCACACCCTAGGCATGTGTCCTGACCGGGGATCAAGCCCAGAGACTTCTGGTGCACAGAACAATGTTCCACCAAGTAAGGCAACTGGCCAGGGCTGCCAACAACTTTAATGAGCCTGTAAGTGGATCCTTCCCCCAGAGCCTCCAGATTAAGGTCTGGGTTAGCTGATACCTTGAGTTCAGCCCAGCTGGACTTCTGACCTTCAGAACTGTGAGATAGTAAATGGGTGTTGCTTTAAGCTGCAAAAGTTGTGATAAATTGTTGTGCAGCATTAGAAAATGAATGCAGTGATAAACCACAAGCATTTTCCATGCCAGTGAACTGATTTGACATGTGTCGGTGGCTGCAGTGTGTTCTCTTACGTGCATGTCCCGTACTTTGGTCAATGGTCCCTCAGTAATGGACACGAAATCACTGCGGAGCCTAACACACCCATTTGCAGGTGGGGCTCCCACCCCGTGTCTTCATACATCTCACTCATTTACTGGGGCGCAGTGTTCTAAGAAATACCCTGCTCCACCCCCATGAGCCACAGCCAGTGCAGACTAGACTCATTATTTCCGCTGTGTGCTGGGTCTTGCTGACACTGTACTCTCTGGCTTAAAACAACAACTCTACATGCACTCACTCACCTTAGTAGATATATTTTTTACAAGCAGATCCCCCAAACTTCTACTTATTGTCAAACGGAGTAGCAAGGACTAGCTTTATCCTCTCACATGAAACAAACAAAAAAATATATGAGGCTACATAAAGCTCAGTGAGTTTCGAAAGGGTTTAGGAAAGCGCTGGCCAGAGTGGTTCAGCTAGTTGGAGCCTTGTCCCATAACTGAAAGGTTGCTGGTTCAATTCCCAATCGGGGCACATGCTTGGGGTGTGCGTTTGATCCCCTGTCTGATGCTGGTCTGGGCACATACGGGAGGCAACTGATAGATGCTTCTCTCTCACGTTGATGTTTCTCTGTCTCCCCCTCTCTCTCTCCAAAAGTAATAAAAAAATGCCCTTGGGTGAGGATTAAAGAAGAGAAAGAAAGAAAGGGTGCAGGAGGTAAGATCAATATAAGACTATCAATCACTTGCATTTCTATGTACTAGCAATGAACAATCAACAACTGGAATAAAAAACAAGATCTACTTAGAAATAAATGTGACGAAGGACATGAGAGGCCTGTATTTTGAAAACTATAAAGTGCTGCTTAGAGGAATTAAGTGAAACCTAAATAAATAGAAAGACGTGCCACGTTCTGGGTCCAGAGAGTCTGTTGTTAAGATGGTGATTTTCTCCAAATTGCAAATAGATTCAACACAATCCCAATTAAAAATTCCCTCAGCCATTTGTTTTTGTAGAAATTGATAAACTAGTCCTGAAATTCAAAAGAAAGCACAGTCAACCTGACGGCTTAGAAAAGGCTTAGAAAAGCAAATGGCTTAGAAAAGGAAGAACAAATTTAAAGGACTATTCAGTCTTATTGCAAAGTTACAAAATAAAGCAGTGCCGTATTGGCATGCAGATGGACAAACAGATCAATAAAACAAAAAAATACGTGTTTCAGAAACAGACCTCCATAAATACAGATAACTGATTTTTAACAAAGATACAGAAACAGTCCAGTAGAAAAAGGAAAAAAGGAGGCTCTTTGAACACATGGCACTGGGACAGTTGACTGCCCACCCACACGAAAAACTGAACCTGAAAAATACCTCACACCCTAAACAAGAATTAACTCAAAATGATTCATCGGCCTGATTTTAAAACATCTAATGATGTCAGTTCTACAGAAAATGCAGGAGGAAACCCTAGGGAGAGCAGAGAGAGAGACTCTGAAGCAGACGTTGGGGTTAGAGAAAGCCTTTTCAGATACAACCACAAACATGTGGCGCTTAAAACAGTTGATGAACTGGACTCCACAAAACTGAAGACCTTCTGCTCTGGGAGAGCAGCTGTGAAGAAGAGGACAGAATAAGTCGTAGACCAGGAGAGCGTATGAACTAATCCCGTGTCTGATAATGGACTTGAGTCCAGAATACCTATTTTAAACTTTCAGAATGAACAATAAAACAACCCAGCTTTATAAATGAGAGAAGAATTGAGCATATACTTCACCAATGAAGATGTACGAATGGCAAACAAGCACAAAATCATGAGTAATTAGGGAAATGCAAATTTAAACAATGAAATGCCACTAGCAAGTTTAACAGTAGAGATTCTGTCTGTACTGAAATAGGGAGGAGCCGGCACCTTGCGCACTGCTGGCGGGAAGGTCACATTTCGGAAAGCAGATGGGCGGTTTCTTACAAGTTAAGCATACACTCACCATGTGACCCGGCCCTTGCACTTACAGCTTATCTGCCCAAGAGAAAGGAAAGGACATGTCCACACAAGGACTCTCACAGGAGTGGTAACAGCAGCTTTATTTTTAATGTTCAAAACTGGAGATGGTCCAGTCGCACAGCAATGAGCAAATGGATAACCAATGAGGGCACATCAATAGTGCGGAACCCTGCTGGGCGGGTGGGAGGAGGGAGAGTGAACCTGGGTGTGATTCTGCCTAGTGAAAGAAGTCAGAGAAAAAAGGGACAAACTGTGTGATTGATTCTATTTACACAAAGTTCTAGAAAATTCAAACTAGTCTATAGTGACAGGAGAACAGTGGGAATTTATAGTATTACATACACATATTAGGAAAAGAAAATATCTAAAATCAGTCATTCAAGTTTTCATCTTGGGAAATTTTAAAATACCTGCAAATTTTAAGAGATGAAGAAATTCTGGGGTGGAATGCCAGATATGACAAAAGAATCTAACCAGGCTATAGATGTGCGATGTGACCAGTGAACAGGTTGGGGTGAAAGCGCCAGCTGAGTAGCATCGGAAATTAGTGGAGGCTGTGAGACCAGAAGCAAAAGGGATTGTACACAACACTGCATTCTGGCTGATAAAGTTGTTTTCCGTGGGAGTGGAGTTAATCCTGCAGCCGCTAGTCGTGAATGCTGAGAGTGAAAGTCACGTACATGGAGGGCGGAGGACGGGAGCCAGGCTGTCGTCACTGGAATGGGAGGGTATGTCCACACGAGGAGGGACGGCTGAGCGATCCACGTGGGGGTGGACTAACAGCCAGACATCAGCAGGGAGCGCATGTGTAGCTCACTGTAAACACAGACAGATGCACACAAAACGTTTGTAGGCATGGGTGTTATAAGCCAATGTGTTTCCTCGCTCCGTCAGCCGAGAGCACCTAAAAGGATGACAGCCCTACAGCAGTGTGCACACGCAGTGCCCAGACCTTAGACTGCACCACCGTCCTCCAGTGATAGGAACCAGGACTTCCCAGAGAAAAGGCTGCTTCTAGCACAGAAGGGGAAGAACCGAGATGATTCTGGAGCACCTTACAGCACCAGAACGTAAGCAGGTGCACAGAAAGGCAAACAATGCACATGACAGGGGTGTGTCTAAGGAACACGGCAGCCTTTTGAAAGAGCTCTCAATAGCCAAACTGAGATAATTTGAGCAATAAAATCAAGTTGTGTTCGGCGATGAGTAAGTAATACAAGTATAAAAAGACTGTGACTCCATGCTGACATATATGACTATGATGAAGTTCCACACTGATAACAGGAATGCAGGAATAAAAGAGGGCAGATAAATCTGCTGTGCTGTATAATTTCAAATAACTGATGTCACTGCTCTGCCCCCAAAGAGGGGAGTATAACCCCCCCACACTCCTCAAGTGTGGTCTGGGCATAGTGACTTCCTTGCAAAGAGCACAGTATGGAAAGGGAGGAAAAGAAACTTAAGAGTGGGAAAACCCAACAAACACTTCCTCAGCCATGTGATCGAGGTCACCGCCAAGAGTAATAAGTCCTGCTGAATGCACGTGTGTGTGTCAATGTGACGAGAACGGAACTTTACTTCTGTGGTCTTCCTCCCCAAACCCACAATCCGAACCTGATCATGACAAAAACACCAGAAAAATCCCAATTCAGGGACATTCTACAAAATACCTGATCAGTACTCCTGAAAACTGTCAAGGTCATTGAAAACGAGGAACATCCGAGACACTGTCACAGCCGAGAGCCACCCAAGGAGACATGGCAACTCAATGCATGTGGTGTCCTGGACGGGGTTCCGAAACAGAAGAACATTGATAAAAACTAAGGAATCTGAATAAAGTGTGGGCTTTAGTTAATAGCACTGTATCAATATTGGCCATTAATTGTGACAAATGTAGCACACTGATGTGAGACATTAACCACGGGGAAGCTGTGTGAGGTGCACAGGAGGTCTTTGGACTTTCTCAGCTTTCCTTGGAATTGAAAATTATTCTTAAATAAATAGTTTAATTGAAAAACTAAAGGCAAGTCCCCTCCCCTTTCTCTCCCTGTCCTTTTCCTTCTCTGTTCCCTTCCTTCAAGAACAGCAATACCATCACACACGTATCCAGCACCTTCTCATTTCCAGCTTTCCTCCTGTGTCACTCTGCCGCAGCCTGGCCACTGTCCTGCGCCATGTGCAGGCTGCTTCTGCTTACAGATGGCCAGACAGGGCCAGAGAGGAGAAGGGACCTGACCCAGGGAGCACAGTGTGAGCAGTGGCTCCCAGACTGCGCTGGGCTCTGCAGGCCCCACCCCACCACCCTGCCACACTGCTTTCCACGTGTCCCTCTGATCACAAACTATCTGGGCGCAGAGCAAGTTGTACACGTGTGTACAGTCCAATTTGACTTGCCTTCACTCGACACACAGGGTGGAGGCACCATCTTGCCGCTCCTTCCCCTTGGAAACGACACCTCAAGAAGAGGGCAGCCAGAAGCTCATTTGGGTGCTGGAGTCCCTTCCTGTCCACAGAACTGCCCCTCACCTCTGTGACGAGCACCTCATTTGGTCAACCCCAAAGCTCCCGTGGGAGGAAGTTTTCGTTGTCCCCAGACTGCAGATGGGAAGGAACACTGAGGCCAAAGGCCGACTGCGACTGGATCACTTCCCTTCTTCCGGTCCCCTGTCCACACTGACTCTGGCTCTAACTGGTGCCCACCAGCCTGAGGACTCAGGTGGAAGCTGCTCTTCGATGCCCACTACCACACACATCTTGGTGTGGCCTCCCCAGCAGACAGACATCCCTGGAAATGTGCTCGAGGGAGCTTATCAAGCCCCAAAGGAGAAATTACACCCTCTGGGGAAAATAGCTGCAGTGAGAAGACCGTTCCATATCCCCTATCTGTCCTCCTGGACCATAGCCGCTCGCCACGCAGGCCCGTGGCGCCTGGCGTGTGGGCAGCAGCGCTTCTGCCGAGTGGGACGAACGCCACAAGTGCTCTGGGGGTTGGAACTTTGAAGAGGTTGAGATCTTTAGAGCTGGGGAGACTTTGAGTCTCCCCCGACCCGACCACAAGCCCTTCTCTTGATGTGAAACCTGTGCTCGGGTTGAAAACAGTGCCGAGACTGCTTCGCTTTACATCCCTCAGTGACCGGAAACAGACCTGCCTCCGAGACGTGCACGGCACTTTGAGTGGAAGTCCCTCCCTGTGAGTCTCATCCACGGATTTGCGAGATGGAGCAGGACAGTGTCTCTGCAGCTCAGCACTGGGAACAGAGTGTGCGTGCCCGGTGGGCGGGAGTCCCTCTTTCGGCTGCTCACGTGGGAGCCCTGCGGACAAGGTGGGACAAAGGTGTCTGGACTTACATGGAAGTATGTGAAGGTTAAGCTGGAATGGCCAGGGGCTAGTGTGGGGAACCTTCCCAAGCCACTGGGTGATGTGTCACCCGTCACCCCACGTCAGCCGTGCAGATCACATCTTCCTGTGTGATGGGTAGCCTCACTTCCAACCAGAGTGTCTGGCTGTCAGGCCCTCCTCTGCCCCTTCACCAGCCGTGTACCCTTGGACGAGTCATATGGCCTCTTTCATTAAGGAAATGGACTGAATACTTTCTAAAGAATCTTCCAGCTCTGCAAGTCCACCAGTTCTTTCATCTCTGAAGTAATGGGAAATAGGCTGCACTAAACACTCGTCCATAGCGGGTCTGAGTTAAAAGATATCCACCTCTGTTGATGAGCCAACTAAGTGGGACAGGTTTGGGACAAAACAGGTAACAGAAGCGAACGAACAGAAGAAATTCAGTGGCATGAACCTTCAACAGTCTCACTGAGTGCCCTCTACATAGAAGTCCCTGAACTGTGACGGGGGAGAGGATAAAAGTGAGATTCTCTCTCTAAAAACCCTGCATTCTAACTGATGCATTAACTAATGCTTGGTGGAGGAAAACTTCCCCAGAACTGTGTAAACAGTAGGATAATGTGGGGGACGGTGAGGCTAAAAAAGAGGGGGATCGGGAGGTGAATGAGAGCAAGAGATGAATTTCAGGGAAAGAGCAATGAACACAAGGGAGAGCGGGCGGCATCTGCGCCCCGAGTCTAGTGCTACGGCCCCATTTGACGGCCCACTTCAGGAGCCCAGAATTTAGCCCCAGGTACCACTGTGCCCAAAGGGCCATTGCCAGAACATGCTGCCAGGACTCTGGAGATGGTGGCCTGTGGTGTCACTGGGCTGACAAGGCACTGGAGAGCCAGGAATGGAGTTCCACTGGTGTCCTATGCCACCTCATTCCTTTCCGTGGACAAGCTGACACCTGCAACTCCTTACTGTCATTTATAACTTTAGTCCTGCATGGGGGAAGTGGGCAGTTAGCAAGAGGCTGGGTGTCTGGGTTGATGGGACAGAGATCCCTCCACGTAATTCCCAGAGGTGTCCGGAAGAGGAAGCGGTGCTCATTATGCTTCAGAGATATTTTGGAAGAATTCAGCAAAATATCATTTCTGCTGAGAACAAAGTAAGTTAGGATTTTGGGAAGGAAAAGGGCTGTTTTCTTGCTACAGGGATGGTCCAAAGCAGAGAATTCGGGGACTATGCTTGCAATGGCCCAGTTTTACTTTCTGTTTGAACCGCAAAATAGAATGTCTGTATAGCAAAGCTGAAAGGGGCTTCAATGTTGGTTTTAAGAGAAAACTGACCACAGACACCAGTGTCCCTCGGCCTGGCCTTCCTAGCATCTGCATTTGTTGCTAGGGCTATACAGAACCCCAACTGCGTCTGAACAGAAATGTATTATCTCCCAGCTCTGGAGGCTGAAGTCTGAGGGCGAGGTGAGCCAGGGTGGGTTCCTTCAGAGGCTGTGAGGGAGAGTCTGTTCGTGCCTCTCTCCGAGCTTTTGAGGGTTTGCTGACATTTTTGGAGTTCCTTGGCCTGTGGACGCATCACCCTGATCTCTGCCTGTATGTCCACATGGCCTTCTACCTGTGTGTACATGCCTGTGTCCAAAGGTCCTCTTCTTATAAGGACACCAGTCATGTTGGATTAATGGCCCACTCTATTCTGGTATCATCTTAACCTAACTCATCACATCTGCAATGGCGCTATTTCCAGTGAGGTCACATTCTGTGGTCCTGAGGTTGGGACTTCAGCATATAAATTCAGAGGGGACACAATTCCATGGATAACAGCACCCTTTCTACACACAAACCTGAGTCTGAGGGCCCAGCGTGTCACAGTTTAGAAAAGGGATGGAGTGCACTGGGTCCCTCACTGTGTGACACAGCCCTAGACGAGCTCCGCAGGGACCAGACGCCAAGGCGCACCTGTCCCGGCTAATGAGCTGCCAGAGCCACCCAGGCAAGACTTGGCCTGCTTGGCCTCAGCTTCTTCCACTGTGAAATGGGGGCGAAGCTACACCCTGCCGCCCAGCTAAGGTGACAAAGGGATTGTCATTCTGATGACTAATGCTGTCTGCGGTCTCATCTCCTCGGGTATCCTAAGTGCCTGCTGGCAGGGACGGTGTCTGATGACTAAAACATGCCTGGCCTTCCCGGGGCCCCACTCTGCACACAGCAGAGGCTCCGCCAGGCCCACTGGCAGCCTGCCTGCGCCTGTCTGCCTGTCCAGCTGCTCAGAGCAGCAGCTGAGCCCCTCCAGAGTTGCATTTCAGAAGTCCAGGCCTGCCCTCCCCACTTGTGAGCTTTGAGCACAGCAGCCTCTCAGCCAGGTGAGCTGACCTGAGGAGGAGGGAGCCACCAGTGAGCACCTGTGGCTTAGGATTCTCCCTTACGGCTGCCTCTCCCCACTGGCTTTTTCCACAGTGCCCCCAGCCTGCAAGATTGATGGCTCACTCCTGGTTGAAGCAGTGTATAGGAAGTGGTCTTTTCAAACTTCCCCTCAGCTCTCCCTGCCAAAAGCATGCTGCTGTATTTACCCTGGCCACCGGGCCTCTCCCGCTGCCCTGAGAAAACAGATTACTGTCCAGTGCAAAGTACTTGCATGTTTCCTCTCTAGAGGTGGATCAGCTTTTGAAAGAAAGGTTTCCTGCCACCCATTACACCCTCTCGGTTTGTTTTATCTGTTTCCACCTGCAGGAGAGGGAATTGGTTGCTGACTAGGCCAGGCCAGCAAAGACCTGGAAGAAAAGCAAAGCTGGCGGGTGTGCGTTTGGACAGCACCCGCCTTCTCCTCCTCCGCAGGCATTGTGCGCAGGGGCCTGGGCCCAAACCCGGACTGGACTCTGTGTAACCTGATATGTTTTCTTTCTTTGCTGCAGTGTCTGTGCCAGATTTGACTATGCCCAGATCTGTGGTCTGCGTGTGCAGTGGTGTTTCGGGAGGTGGGGAGGAGGGCGGGGGGGGGGGGGGGGGGGGGGGGGGGGGGGGAGTGTGTCCATGGGTTTTTTCTCTCTGTGTTCCTTTTGTTTTTCTTGCCGGTTTTCTCACTGTTCACTGTGTGTAACTTCACGCGACTGTCTTTGTCTCCAGTCATTAACCCTTTGAAGACAAGTACCACCTGTGTGTCTCCCATAAGCATCTCTGCATATGCCCCCAGTGCAACGACACCCTGTCTGCAAAGCAGTGGTGGAGTTGACAGCAAGGCCTCTGGACACGTGAACTTCTCCAGAAGAGTTTGCACAGCAATTAGCAGGGCCCCACTCAGGTTCAGAAAACTGTCCTGTCACTTGCCAGCAAGCGATGAAGGCTCTCAGAGCCCCGTGTCACCATTGCACCCAAGGCCCACGGCAGGCACCCACTTTCCAAAAGGCGTGCGTGCTGTACCTTCCGGATGCGAGAGAAGGCAAGAGAAGGATATGCTCGATGTTGCGGCTAGGTTCCGAGGGAGGCTGTGCAGTGGAAACTGGGGATGCCGGAGGTGAGCCGACCCTCGGGTGGGAGAAGCGTCTCTCTCATGGCCAGCTTGGGTGACAGTGACCCCTCCTGGGTAAACAGAGGCTGATTCACTCTGCTGGACGAAGAGGGCAGGCTGGCAACACAGGCAGACATCGCTGACAGGCGGGAGCTAGAGGGAACCCGCACATGGGGCAGGGCAGCCTCCCAAAAGGGGGTTGACATTCCTCTTCACGACTCGGGCCCGTGGGCTCAGGGGCTGGGAATGAAGAGCCTGGGGTTTCTTGCAGCAATGTTTATTTCTTTCAGCAATGACAGAAATGCTGAAAAATACAGAACCATGGGTCTCCTTGCTAGGGGAAAACGTCTTGGGTCATCTTGGGCTATATTTAGACTGGAAAATGTGCTGGTTCAGAGAAAGCTGGTCATATGCCCTTCTCCAAACTGCACCCTGAGCTGAGAAACCCCTAACTCCTTCTTATCCTCACACAGCTGAAAACCACCTCCTCCAGGGAGACCTCCCAGCCAGTGGGAAGACCCTGCAGGGTAGCACCCAGTTTCCCTTGTTGATGAACTTCACAGGTGTCTCCTCTCATGATGACCACGGGGAGCCAGTGCCGCCCATATGCAAGGTCCGGAATGAGCTCAGAAGTGCAAGTTCAACCTGAAGTGGGAGCCCTGCTACCTTCACCTGCTCTGCCCTGCTTCTCCAGGCGTGAGTCCTGGTGACTGGGCACAGGTGCAGCGGGGACACAGGGATCCCCACCTGAAAGACAGACTCTGGGCCAGCTCACTTGCTGCACGCTGGGGAGTCACATGACCACAGGCCACAGTGGGCTTCACAATGTTGATGTTTTGGCTAGTCCACGTTAGCACCCTGTGAACTTCCTTTTCATAGCCATCAAACTGTTTTTAAGAACCTGGAAGTTCATTGCATCACTATGTTGCTTGTGGACATGCACATGATTTCTCAGAAAGAAAAATGGGCACCCGCCCCATCGTCCATCCCTCCCAGGCCCTACTTCCCACTTTACTGGGGGCAGAGGTCAGAGGGAGCCCTGCTGAAGACAGACACCTCTTCCCTCTGCCCTTGGGCACCAAGGAGCAATACAAGTGCATCACCCCCTCACTGCCAGGGTACCTGCTGTGGGCCAGGCTGAATGCACCATTTCCGCCCCTCACACGGCTCTGACAGGTAGGAATTACTGAGTCCTTCACCCAGTGAGTGCACCCGGGGTCAGAAGCCTTGTCTGTAGACCTCCCTTCACCATCCTCTCCTGAAAGGCATCACAGACCCAACCCCCCGGCCTCCCATCCATTGCCTCTCACCACTCTAGACTCTACTCAGAAACCAGCGGGATCTTTGGAAAATGCTTGCTGTGCTATGTCTCTCTCCTGCTCGGAACCCAAGAGCAGCTTCCTCTTGTTTCCAGAGCAGAATCCAGCCTGCTCCCTGGGTGCCGCACCTCCCTGTGTCACGGCTGTGGCTCGCCCACCTGCACTGCCCTTGTCCAGCCGCCTGGCCTTTGTGTTTGCTGCTCTGTGTCCACGGTTGGACTCAGACTGCATCCTGGTGTCTTTCTCAGGGAAGGTCACAGCACTGCTCTGGCGAGTGGTTAACTCCACAGCCCACTCCCACACATCCGTTCTCTCGGCAGGGAACAGACGCTCCAGATGCCATGCTGTGAGACAGGCCCACCATCCCTGAGACCCCAGCCCCACCAGCGCCCCTTTGTCTGCTCCTTTGCCCCAGGTGTGAGTCAAGCTCCCAAGACACAGGGCATAGTGGTCTGCTTCCTTTGCAAGTGGGCCCCAAGGCCACAACCCAGGGCTCTGTGCTTGGGGAAAGATGGCTCCTCTTTCATGGAGCTTCAGGATGTGTTGGAACAGGAAGCAGACCACTTTTGCTTGTTTTAGATCACCTTTCTTTAACTAATGCACTGATACACTTGTATTTTTCTATTCGATTATTGAGTCATCTCCAGAGAAAATTGTTATAATTAGTGAAACTTGGGCTGGGTTTAACATTCAGCGCTGGCCCCTACACCCTTTCATCTATTGCTTCAAAATAACTAGGCCTGTTCCTAGTTATCAGGCCTACAACAATAACCTTGGACCAATCATGGAAAAGCAGCCACATGTTTTTTGCTCAGAAAAACTGCCCTTTTAAAGGGCTTCCTAGATGGCCTGGGCCAGTAGCCACTTCAGGGGGCCTTTGAGACAACAGCTGCTGCTTTGCACACGACGACACGTGAGGCTCCCAGAGAGCCTCCTCCAGTTTTAGCAGCCTCCCCATCAGAGGTCTAACAGGTTGGAGTACGCCCTCACTTGTCTGAGACTGAACATTTCAAGTGAAAAGAAGGACAGACAGAGAAGACAAATATGAAGTAACATTGAAGAGATCACTGAGGCAGCCTGACAACCATATTTTGCCTTCCCGATTTCTCTAAAGCCTCAATGTCACGCTTGCTTGTCATCAATGTAACACGTTAACATTTTTAAATTAAAATTTAGTATCATCAAACAAGTCATAGAGCGTGAGTAATATATTCTTTGTTCTAAAAATCCCCATGTAATAAAGTTGTCATTCACAATTATTTTCCACTAGGCTGCTCATTAAAATAATAATTTTCAATGAACAAACATAGGTACATTTTCACAGCATGGGGTCCACAGGAATGAAAACCTTCCCAATCACAGCCCAGCCCTTGGGGGTGCAGCAACGTTGTCAGATGTTGCTGTGGGCTGTTTCTGAGGCCATGTGACTGCTATTCTGGTGGTGTGTTTTATACACTGAGGTCACTTTGTAGAGATAAATTCTTAGATAAGTGTTTATAGATGAGTGCATGTTCACAGTGCCCTGGAGGCGGGGCCAGGAGTCCTGAGAAGATGCAAGAAGAGGCTTTAGAAGGGAGACAGGACCAGGGTGCTGAACTATGGCACCTGTCACCTGTGGCAGAGGCCTCTGCACTGGGAGACAAGTATCCCGAGCATCAAACCCACGTCCCCACCTGGAGAGGGAGCCAAGCCAGTGCAATCCCCTCCTCCCACTTCCGGCAGCACCCAGGGTCCCACAGTGGGTTTTACTTTTTGTTTTATTTTGTTTGTGTTTAATACCTGAGCCAACGTGTAAAACTCCAGCAATTTCTGGCTCTCTTTACAAAAACTAAAAGGTCTGGGCCCACATGTCTGAACCCCCACCCCCAGCACCAATAGCTAAAGCTGCTTACTAGCCATGCCCACCGCCCTCCCCTTCCCTTTCCACTGGGTGCTGTGTGGGTCTGTGCAGTGGCCTTGCCCCACAGGGTTCTCAGACAGGACAGAAAATGTCATTCCTTCGAAGCACCTCGTTCCTTACTGTTGGTGTGACTTTGGGCAAGTCACCCTAGAGCCTCAGCCTTCTCATCTCTTGAGCGGGGTGACAGTGGCCTCACAGGGTAGTTGCAAGCGCTACATAAGAAAAGCTCATGAAAGCACACAGTGCCGACAGAAACAGGCCACAGCAATCTCGGCCTCCAGCTGCCCACAGGTTCTCAGGGGTCACTGCTGTCCTTGGGCATCTCTGAAGACCATAGAGCAGACAACTGGGCCCCATGTGCAAGCAGCCTGCATGCCGTCTTCCTCCTAAGCGGCTTGTCGGGGGAGTGAAGACAGAATTACTCAGAAACAAGTGATTCCCCAGCTGCGGCCCCCTCTCTGATAACAAAGGACTTGGCCCAGATTGGAAGCCAGGCAGGAGTTATGTGCTGCAGAAAGGCTGGTGGGACATCTTGAGTTTGTTTGTAACTAATCTCAAATAATGAAGATCTTTTTAACTCGCAGCAAATCCGAGTCCCTCAGCAACATCTGTGGTAAAACACGAGGAGCATGTGTGGACGCCGAGTGCAGAGGGTGGTTTTTTCCCACCAAATCCATAGTTACCCTCCAAGTTGTAATCTTATCATATTTAACTGGTTCCACATAAACAGATCTATGTATATCTTCAGTAGTTTCAGCTGAAACCTGTTAAGAACAGATGTGCAAATGGCTGCCCAGCGCTGATCCATTTAAATTTATTTTTCCATGAACAGCCTTTTCTCTCTGCCCTTCTTTGGATGGCAAGAAGGAAAAAGTGGAACTGTCATTCAAGTGGCTATTACTTGCTGCAGAGTTCTCCACAGCCAGTGTTTGTCATTGGTCTTCAAACAGCTATTTGGTTCTCGAGGCTGTGAGCGCAGAGTGTGCGTTGGGTGGGCAGTGTTCGCGGAGACCGTGGGGCTGGGGGATGGGATGCAGCTCGATCTGGCTGCCGCCTTTCCCCGTCCTGGCCGAAGGCTCCCTCAAGTAAGTTACCCACCTCTTGGACCCATTCATTTTTTTTGGCTGGAAAAAAATATAGGAGGAGAATATAAAAGAACTCCCACAATTCAACCACAATAAAAAAACAAGCAATCTGACTTAAAAAAATAAATGGGCAAAGGGCCCTGGCTGGATGGCTCAGTTGGTTACAATGTTGTTCCGTGCACCAGCAGGTCGTGGGCTTGAGTCCCAGTCAGGAGACAGGCCTGGGATGCAGGTTCGGTCCCTGGTTGGGGAGCATGCAGCAGGCAGCCGGTAATGTTTTTCTCTTTCTCTCTCTCTCTCTTCCTTTTTCTCCAAAGTCGATAAACATACACTTGGGTGAGGATTTAAAAATAAGTTTAAAAAATATAAAAAACTAAAATGGGCAAACAACTTAAACAAACACTTCTCCAAATATGACATATATCCAAATGGCCAACAGGCATGTGAAGATGGTTGACATCATTAAGAATTAGAAAAATGAAAGTCAAAACTGTGATGAGAGATCTCCTCTCACAGACTGGGATGGCAACTCTAAAAAGAAAAACAGAAAACAAGTGTTGCGAGGATGGGCAGAAGCTGGAATCTTCATGCACTGTCGGTGGGAATGTAAAATGGTGCAGCTGATGTGGAAAACAGTGTGGTAGTTCCTCAAAAAGTTAAAAATAGGACTACCATATGATCCAGATTCCTCTTCTGGGTATGTAGCCAATAGGATTAAAAGCAAGATCTCGAAGAGATATTTGCATGCCCATGTGCGTGGCAGCATTATTCATAATAGCCAAAAGGTGGAAGCGACCCACGTGTCCATCCACAACTGAACAGATAAGCAAAATGTGGTACATGTATATGATGGAATATTATTTAGCTTTAAAAAGAAGGCAATTCTGACACATGCTACGACGTGGATGAGTCTTCAGGACAGAAACCAGGCACAGATGGACAGCAACTGTATAATTCCACTTACATGAGGTCCTTAGAGTAGTCAGATTCGTAGAAACAGAAGGAAGAATGGTGAGTGACAGGGTTGGGGTAGGTGAGAATGGGGGATTAAAGTTGAATGCGGACAGAGTTCCTGGTTTGCAAGACGGTAAGAGTTCAGGGGATCTGTTACCTAACAACGCTCATGCACTCAACTCTCCTGGACTGCGCACTTAAAACGATGAAGGTGGCAAAAATGAAAACGGGAGGAGGTTTGCCCATGACATAGGTCTCATAGACAGGTACATGGGCTCAGGGAGAGAGGTGACAATTAGGAGGGGGTGAGATGAGACAGGCTGCTTCCCAGGTTTGAATTTTTGTTCTCAAGAATTCTCCTCTCTCCACTCTCCCATTTCCCACCTGACAGTTCATTCCATCAGGCCACCCAAGTCTCTATCACAGCCTGTAGCCATCTTTGGGAGTGTCCCCTCAGGGCATCTCGAACCTGTCTCTCAGTCTGTGCCCCTGGAGTCCAGAACCGTCCCACTGGCCTGCGGTTCCTTGGTGGCTGGCACAAGGTGCCACCTCAGTGGCCTCTGGGCTGTCTTCTTCCAGCCTGCAGGTCGCCATCCCTCTGACTGCACCCTGGCATTGGGACCAGGGCTGTTAAGGCGCATGAGCCTCAGGGATTCAGTGCCAGCTGGGAGAACCCACACCACCTGACCATGAGGCCTGGGGCCTCAGTGTGCCTCTTTGCCCCAGTGTGTCACCAGCAAAAGAAGGGTGAAGGCAGAGCTGGGCAGAGGTCTTCTGGGAGTTCGGTCTTCCTGAAGTATGTCCGGCCTGGTCACCTCTGCAGCACCCAGTGTCTGGGAAGCTCTCCATGCCTGTGTGGCTTAGCACCTACCAGGACATTCAGGCTGAAAGTTACCACAAGCACCCCTGTGCTTTCACAAGAGCTGGGCCCCTGGAGATGCACTCAGGGCTCTGGGGCTCTGGGGCTCTGCACCCTGGGAGGCACCCAGGCCTGAGGCAGAGCCAGCAGATTGGTCTTTGCAAGATGGACACCCAACAGGAGAGGACCTCTGACAGAGTGCACGTGTCTTTTTTATTTAATTTTTATTGATTGAGTTTTAGAGAGAGAGGGTGGGAGGAGGGAGGGAGAGAACACTGACAGTCATCCATGCAAGTGCCCTGACCGGGACAGAGCCTAAGCCTCAGCACAGGGGGGAGGAAGCTCCAACCAGCCGAGCCAGTGAACCAGGGTCACCACAGCTGTCTTAAAAAGGAGGAAAGAACACAATCTAAAGATTCATTCACATTTCAAAGAAGTTAAAAATCACATTTGGTTCCCAATCACTCCCCTCCTGGTTGGCCAGGGTCTAGGGGAGAGCCCACTATCCTAACCCATGGTGAAGAGGCCCAAGGCTTCTCCTGCCAGCCAAGAATTGCAGGGAGATGCCCTGCTCTGGGGGGGCCTCTTTCTGGATCCCTGGTCTCATGTGGACCATGCTAGTGATTCACTCTTGTTTTGAAAACCATCTTCTTCAAAGTTTCCATGTGCCCTCCGTGTTTTTCTTCACCTGATTATTATCTTGCCTGCTATTTTAGTTGTAATTTTTTTCAGAAGTAAACACTCAAGGACTTGACTTCTATTAACTGATTCAGGACTTTACAGAAGCCCAAACGAGTAGGCCCAAAACTTGCCTCCTTTATTCTTCAACTCACCTGTGGCAACACCCCTGAGCCCAAGTCAGAAACCTTCCGAAGAGAGAGGGCTGTTGCTGGAACCTTGCCGTGGTCCAGGGCATCTGAGGGCCCCTGCCAGTGACCAGGTACCTCTGCCCAGGTGGTCTGAGTCCAGCGCTGCTCTCACGAATAAAGAGACAGGCTCAGGTGGGTGGGATCCTCCCGCTCTGTCTCCAGCCTCTTCAGATGGCTTCTAGATTCCTTTCGTTTACTCAAGTTGCTGCCCCTGATTCACCAGTTTTTCAGACTCTGCATTCATATCCATCCACCACTCTGGTTTCCAGATATTATTATTATCAGCACAGTGGGGTTTCCTAAAATGATGGACAGCTCCATGACCTTTCTGTTCAGCCATGAACTAAAGGAGGCTTAAAAGATGTGTGTGTGTGTTTTGCCTGTTGTGTGTATGTGTGCCTGAGTGCCCGCCGCCTAGCACACACACTCCTAATGAAAAACAGGATAAATTACAGAGAATGGCAATGTAATGATTACAAAAAGCTATATGAGGCATAACCCATTAGTGAGCTACATTTTGTTCAAAACCAAGATACTCGGGCAGAATAACACGCCTTTGTGCGGAATGCACTCAGCTGTAGCACTGACTAATAATACAGCCGAGGATCTGTTCACATTTTTCCCCTTTTGTGCCTATTTTCATAAGTTAATAACTCAAGCATGAAATTGTTTCAGGCTGCAAGTGGTGCTAAGAGCACAGCACACTGTGTGGGGAACAACTTTTTGTTGTTGTTACTTAATTTAGTTCGGCTGTTTTTAAGTTAGAGGAGTGGAAGTGTCAATGTGAGCTTTCTTGAGCAATGGAGTTTTGTTAAGCCCAAGAAAGTTTGGGATTTTGTTACACAAAGCAAATTTCTAATGGTTACAGATAGAGGGTTCTTTTTAGACAGGGATAGGTTTCTGTTTGGTACAGGTGGGGACTGTTGGGGGGAGGGTGGATGAAATTGAATCAGAATAGTATGAATGACATCAGCCTGGACTCACCTGTCTTCAGCTCAAAAACTCCTGTCCCACCAGCAAGTCAACAGCCTGGCTGGGCAAGCAGCTGCCCTGGACAGCTGGGGGTGGGGTGGGGTAGAGCAATAGAAGAACAGAACCAGGATGAATAACAGTAATACCTCTGGTTCCTGTAGGACTTGGGGTCACTGAGCATTTTCCTGTGCACAGAACCAGAGAAAGTCCAACTGGATGAGACCAGATTTCATATGAGTCTTCAAATTTGTTCTCTCTTCTTCTTTTCTTTTACTGGGGCAGTAGACTTTGAAGGAACAGAAGAATACAGGAAATAATATAACAAAATTCTTAGTACCTATGTTCCAGAACAATTGTTAATTATTAATTAACATTAATTATTGTTAATTAGCAATTGTTAATTTTTGTAATAATGACTCCAACTTTTTAAAAAGTAAAATCATTGAAACATCACTAATAGTGTACTTTCCTTTATTCCATAGACGGGCAGAGTGAGGAGCAGGAGGGAGAGGAGTTGGCGGAGGTCTGCCTTCCCCAGAGGCCTTCCCTTCCTTGCAACAGAACCCTTACAAGGAAACAGGAAGGTAAGACGGGCGTCACTGCCCCACTTTACAGGTGGAGAGCTCGGCCCCCAGTGGATGTGTACCGGGGATTCCCTGTTTGGGGCACTGTGTTGGGCTCAGGCGACAGAACAGAGAACAAAGCCCAAAGCAGCCAGGATCCCAGCTGGAGGGAAGGGTGCTGATGCAGCCTGTGTCCAGAGTCTGCCCACCCAGGTGTGTGATACAGAGGCAAGCCGGCAGATACTTAGGGAGACGTTCTTAGAAATCTATGTATTTCATTGGGTGTATTTTAATAAGTCAAACATGGATCACTGCCTAAGGAAAACAAACTATCCTGCCATTCAGTGAAACACTGCGATGATTTTTATTTTTATCAGTGGATTGCTCCATTTATAAATCTTCAGTAAATCTCCCCCCGCCCATGGTATCTGAACCCGTTGATAGTTTTTAAAAAGTGAAATTGGACAGAGGCTGAGAGCTGGCATTGTGTGCTTCTCTGAGCTTCTCAGGGCACAGCTTGGGGGCTGCATCGGTGCATGAACCCTGGGGTTGGGCTTGCAAGGTAATGCACTGCAGAGCCTCCTGCGGGAGCGGTCGGGTCCACCGCTGGAACCTCAGCGGACAGACCACAAAATACCTGGTTCTGCAGACTCGGGCCCGCCCCGGGGGACTTCCAGACTGACCACTCCGTTTATGCACCAACTGTGGATTGAAGATAACAATAATAGTAATAATCGCCACGTCTTTCCCGCGATTGATTGATTTTCAATCAATGTAGAGTTGCTTGGACCGTCCTCTCATACAGCAAAACGTGAGGGTTGGATCCCAGTCAGGGCGCCTATGAGAGGGAACCCACTGATTTGGTGTTTCCTTTCTGCTCTTTCACATGGATGTTTCTATCTCTCTCTCCCTCCCTCTTTCTCCCTCCCTCCCTCCCCCCCCCTCTCTCTGTCTCTCTCTCTCTGCCCCCCTCTCTCTCTCTCTCCCCCGCCTTGTCTCTCCCCCCCCTTCCCCAACCCGCTTCCTTTCTCCTTTCTCTCTAAAATCAATAAACATATCCTCAGGTGAGGATTAACAAAAAATACCTGCTAGTAGAACAAAACTGTCCAGAAGTGTTGAGTGCCTTTTTTCTCTTTCATTTAGTTGGGCACAAACGATGTCCCCTTTCAAGACAGCTCACAACCAGCAAACAAGCAAACCTAAAAGAGCTGGGCAGTCCTGGACACACCACGCTAGCTTGATAGTCTGATGCCTCACAGAAAACACCAGAAAGATGGTTTCTAAGCAGCTAGACGGACTCTAGGGTGCTTGAAATGAAAAGCTCATCTGCTGGAAGGACCGGTGTAATGTTGGAAAGCTGGCTGTACAATGACCCCATAGAGAGGAGATTGGGCTGGGAAGAAATTAAAACAGTGATTCCTTGAACGGGGTTTGAAAAGATTGGGTCAGGGCAGCCCTGCCGTTTCTGAAACCCATTAGCAGTGTGTGGGAGGACTCCAGTTGCTCCCCATCCTCAGCCGGGCTTGTTTCGGTCAGTTTCTTTATTGCAGTCATGCTAATTGCTGCACAGTGATGTCTCTTTGTGATTTAATTTGCATCCCTCTAATGACAATGCATCATTAGTCATTAATGAGCATCTTGTATACACTTGTTTGTCATTTCTGTCTTCTTCGGTGGTATGTCTATTTAAGTATTTTGCCAATTTTAAGTTATTTTTAATTTTACTTTTCAATTACAATTGACATGCAATATTATATTAGTTTTCAGGTGTACAGCAGTGATTAGACTTTTATACACCTTACAGGGTGATCCCCCAGTGAGTCTAGGAATCTGACACCACACATAATCTTTACAATACTAATTTGCACTCCTTAATTCCTTTCTTTTGCCCATTTTTTAATTGAGTTGTTTGATTTCTTACTGAGTTTTGGGAGTTCTTCACATATTATGGATATGAGCCCATTATTAAATATATGATTTGCAAATGTTTTCTCCCAGTTTATAGCTTACCTTTTCATTTTCTAACAATGGCTTTTGTTTTATTTTCAGGGAATCCAGTAAGTATATCAATTATTTTTTCTTTCAACATAATTTTATTTTAAAATAATTTAATGTAAAATTGACCATAAAAAATGTAGAGTATCTATGTATAGTATTTTAATAAAATGTATATTTAACATTAAGCTTAAGAAATAAAACATTAATCATTTTTTATATATTCTATTGATTATGCTTTTACAATTGTCCCATTTTTTTCCTCCCCTTTATTCCCCTCTACCCTGCACCCCCCTCCCATCAGCATTCCCCCCTCTTAGCTCTGTCCATGGGTCATATATATAAGCTCTTTGGCTTCTCCATTTCCTAAACTGTTCTTAACCTCCCCCTGTCTATCTTCTATCTACCATTTATGCTTCTTATTCCCTGTACCTCTTCCCCCATTCTCCTCCTCCCCGCTGATAACCCACCATTTCTATGATTCTGTTCATGTGCTAGGAGTTTGCTTAGTTTGTTTTTATTTTTGTAATTTTTAGGTTCAGTTGTTGATAGTTGTGAGTTTGTTGTCATTTTACTGTTCATGTTTTTGATCATCTTTTTTTCTTAGATAAGTCCCTTTAACATTTCATATAATAATGGCTTGGTGATAAAGAACTCCTTTAACTTGACCTTATCTGGAAAGCACTTTATCTGCACTTTCATTCTATATGGCAGCTTTGCTGGATAGAGTAATCTTGGATGTAGGTCCTTGCCTTTCATGACTTGGAATACTTCTTTCCAGTCCCTTCTTCTTTTTTTTTTTTCATTTTAATTGTTGTTCAAGTACAGTTTTCTGTCTTTCACTCCCATCCCAGCCCACCCACCCAGCCTTCCCCATCTCCTTCCTAGCCGCTTCTTGTAAGTAAGGTTTCTTTAGAGAAATCAGCTGATAGTCTCATGGGAACTCCTTTGTAGATTACTGTCTCCTTTTCTCTTACTGCTTTTCAGATTCTCTCTTTATCTTTAATCTTGGGTAATGTAATTATGATGTGCCTTGGTGTGTGCTTCCTTGGGTCCAACTTCTTTGGGACTCTCTGGGCTTCCTGGACTTCCTGGATGTCTCTTCCCTTTGCCGGATTGGGGGGGTTCTCCTTCACTATTTTTTCAAATAAGTTTTCAATTTCTTGCTTTTCTTCTCTTTCTGACACCCCTATGATTCAGATGTTGGAACATTTAACATTGTCCTGGAGCTTCCTAAGCCTCTCCTCACTTTTTTGAATTCCTGTTTCTGCATTCTGTTCTGGTTAAATGTTTATTTCTTCCTTTTGCTCCAAACTGTTGATCTGAGTCCTGGTTTCCTTCCCTTCACTGGTTTCCTGCCCATTTTCCTTCATTTCACTTTTCATAGCCTTCACTTTTTCCTCTATTTTGTGACCACACTCAACCATTTCTGTGAGCATCCTAATTCTGTATCTGATAGGTTGTCTATCTCCTCATTGCTTAGTTCTATTTTTGGAGCTTTGATCTGTTATTTCATTCGGGCCACCTTGTTATGTAGTAAGGGGCAGAGCCTTGGGTATTTGCCAGGGAGGGGCAACCCAGGTCGCTGCCTTGTGGCACTACACGTGGGGGTAGAGTCTGAGAGGAAACAATGCCACTTGCTCAGCTCTTGGCAGGCTTTCAGTCTCTTCCCCTGCTACCCACAAGCAAATTGGGCCCTTCTGGTGCTAATACCCATGTGTGTGGGTCTGCGTACATCTAGGACGCTGTGGATCTCTCTGACAAACTCTCCTGTGAGACTGGGAGTCTCTCCCACTGCTGCAATCCCTGCAGAATTTTACAGCCAGAGGTTTTGAGGCTTTAGTTCCCTGCACTGGAACCCTGGGTTATGCAATCTGTCTTGTTCTCCAGTCGTTCCTCCTGGTTTATCCACTTTCAAGTGTGGGACTGCCAGCTGCTGCCTCACTCACCAAGTCCTCCAGCCACCACCTTGCCTTGCATTCTCTCCACCCCAGCTGCCTGTCCCCACCCCTCCTACCAGGCTGAATGAATGTTTCTTCTTTAACTCCTTTGCTGTTGGACTTCCATACAGGTCAGTTTTCTGGAAGTTCAGGTTATTTTTTGTTTTTAAAGTCTGTTGTTGTCCTTCTTTTGGTTGTTCAAGGAGGCCAAGTGTGTCTACCTATGGCTCCATCTTGGCCAGAAGTCCTCAATTATTTTATGGATTATACTTTTGGTGTTATATCTAAGAAATCTCTGCCTAGTCCAAGGTCATAAAGATTTTCTTCCATTTTCTTCTGGAAGCTATAGATATCTTAATCTCTGGTGATCTATTTTGAGTTAATTTTTATCTATGGTATAAGGTGTGGATTGAAGTTCACTTTTTTGCCCATGAATATCCCAGCGTTCCCTCAACACATGTTGAAAAGACTATCATTTGTCCACTGCCTTGCTTGACAACTTTGTCAGAAATCAGTGGTCCATACATGAGTGGGTCTATTTTGGGGCCCTTTATTCTGAAGTTCCATTAACATTTATGCTTATCTTTACTCCACTGTCCTGATGATCATAATTTTATAATAAGTATTGAAACCAAGCACTGTTAGTTCTCCAACTTTGGTTTTTTGCAGAATTGTTGTGATTATTCTAAGTCCTTTGCAACTCCGTAGAGGTTTTAGGATCAGTTTGCCAATTTCTACAAAAACTCTGCTGAGATGGACTTTACAGATCAATTTCCTAAGAATTCATACTTAGACAGTATTGAGCCTTCTGGGCCATGAGCACATTATCTGTCTATTCAGGTTCTCTTTAATTCTCTCAGCAATGTTTTATAATGTTTAGATCTTGTCCATCTCTGTCAGTTTCCCTGTATTTTGTACTTTTTGATACTATTGTAAATGATATCTTTAAAATTTCAATTTCTAATTGTTCATTGTAAGTATACAGAAATATAGTAGATTTTTGTACATTAATCTTATATCCTGAATCTTTATTTAAGTCACTTTTTCAGCTCTAGTAGCTTTTGTTTCTATAGAATTTTCTACACAGACTCCCGTGTTATCTGTATATAAGGACAGCTTTACTTCTCCATTTCCAGGCTGGGCCTCACCTCTTTCTTGCTGTATTGCACTGGATAGAATCTTTAGTGTGCAACAGGACCTTGAGGGTTTCTGGTCCTAGGAGGAAAGTATTCAGTCTTCTTCCATTAAGAATGATATTAGCTGTAGGTTTTAGTAGATGCCCTTCCAGATTGAGGAACTTCCCATCAATTCTTAGTTTGCTGAGAGTTCATATCAGAAATATTTGTTACATATTACCAAATAATTTTTCTGCATGTGCTGAGACCGCAGTTTTCTTATGTCATCATTTTACAAGTTTGAGTAAAGTGTGGAACACTTGCTTGCCTCTTTTTATATCCCTTTAACTCCGTTTGTAATATAATTGTCTTAAATATTTCTTCTGCCTACATTTAGAATCACTTTAGACAATGTTACAGTTTTTGCCTCAGCCATCGTCATAATTTAGAAAACTCATGAGGGAAAGGAAAGTCTGTGATATTTATCCATATTTTTGCTTATTGTGTTCTTTCTTCCTTATTGATCTTCCTGAAGTTTTTCTTTTATTGTTTTCTTTCTGTTTGGAAAGCTTCCTTTAACCATTCTTACATAGTATGTCAGCTGGTGACATACTATATAAGAAAAACATTCTAAGTTTTTCTTTCTCTGAGAATACCTTGACTTTTCTTTCAGCATTTAAAAATATTCTGGCCTCCATGGTTTCTAGTGAAAACTTGGTATCACTCACACTCCTCCGGGCCCCATGGGTGAAGTGTATATTTTTCTCTTTGCCCTTCAGAAGTCTGAGTGTGCTCTGTCTCGATATGCATTCTGGGGGGTTATTCTGTTTGAGGTTTGTTTGGCTTCTTCAATCTGTGAGCTTATGTTTTTTGCCAAATTTGGGGAGTTTTAAGTCATTATTTAATTCAGCACTTTTCTAATTGTTCCCTCTTTCCCAGAACTCTAATGTCACTAAAGTTGGATCTCCTAGTACAGCTCCTGGTCCCTGAGCTCTGTGTGTGTTTCTCTCAGCCCAGGCTCTTCCCTCTGTGCCACGCAGGTCAGTGTCTGCCGCTGCCCTGTCTTCCAGCTCGCCGTGTGTCCTCTCTGTTCTGCTGCGGTAACTCCATGGAGGTGGGTGGTTATGTTGGTCCCTGGGTGACTGGTTTTTTCAGTTCTAAAATTTCTATGTGGCTCTTCTTTCTATTTTATCTTTCTTGTCTGGGATTTTTTTTTTTTTCACTTAAGAGTATTTACCATTGCTCTTTGAAGCTTTTTTACAGTGTTTGCTTTAAAACATTTGTCAGATCATTCTAACGTCTCTGTCATCTTGGGGTTGGTGTTTATTAATCGGTTGTTTTCATACAGTTTAAGGTGATCTTGGTTTTTGGCATGGTGAATGATTTTCTATAGAAACCTGGACATTTTGGGTATTATGTGATGAGACTGTGGATCTTATATTAATCTTCTCTGACACCACTCCAGCAGGGGAGGTGGGAGTGGTAGGGAGCTTCCTCCTTACTGCCACGTGGGGGTAGAAGTCCAGGTCCCACAGTCAGCCTTTGTCGACACAGAGGTACAGGGTAGAAAGGCGCCTCCACCATACTGCTGCATGTGGGTAGAAGTTCCTTTCACAGGGCCTCCACTAATAGTTTCCTCAAATGGAGGAGTCAGAGTGCCTCATGGCTATTGCTCACATGACCACATGACCCCTGAGAGGTGGAGTGAGTCCTAGCTCCCCCAGGCCTCCTCTGATACCACCTGGTGGGGAAGGGAAGGAAAGTCCTGTTACACTGGGGGCGTGGGTGGAAGCCCAAGCTCCCCAGATAGTCTCCGCTAACACTGTGGAGGAGCTTGTTAACACTTGGGCACAAAGGCAAGTCTTAGCTCCCTGCATGGCTTTCTCAAGACACCACCCTGGGTGAGAGAAGTCAGAAGATGGGGAAGGAGTGAAATTGGTGGTGGGGCACCCAGCACATGTCCCCCTCACCACATTGTCACCACTCACCCTCACAGGCTGCTCATGTGCACACACTGGCTGTTTCGGCTTTATTCCATTCACCTTTCGCACTGCCCTGTGGGTGGGCAGGGTGCCCCTGTTCTTGCAGAATTCTCCCAGGGTTAGAGTGAGGCTGAAGCAGGATTCCAAGTGGGTCTGGCTGAAAACACCCTTGCTTTTAGCCATCACAGTTTATTGTTTACTTGATTCCACATAGGGGGAACGAGTGCCCTTTGGGGATATGAGTTTGCAGAGGTCAGAAGGAAGGGAGAAGTGGGGTGCCAGGGCACCTACAGGGCTCTGAGAGAGAAGCCTTGGGGGTCTCTGTGTAGGAGGGAGAGAATATCAGGGCTTGATGGGGAACAGCTGGGATTTGGGGATTGGAAAAACCTGAGTTCAAACCCAGACTCTACCTGAACCCCACTAACGGTGGGAGTTTGGGCAAGTTGCTTAAGAGCTCCAGCTTCCTTCCCGTGTCTGTGCAATGGGGTAGTGATGGAGGCTCCCTGGGAGGCTGCAGGTAGGTACGATGAGGGCATGCACGTGAAATGCTCAGATGGTGTCAGGCTCACAGTAAGCGCCCCACACGTGCTGGCTGTTGTTCTCATTTGCTATTGTTCTGAAAAGCGGTGGGCACTGCAGACCCAGAATCTTGTGTGAGTGGAGGCACAACAATGTGGCAGCAACCCCGTTTGTCCAGAGCAGGGAGACTTAGCAGGGCCCAGGATCTAGCAGGAGAATATTTGCAGGGACCTGGGCTTCCTCACAGGTGGAATGAGCGAGATGTCTGGGGTGCCTTCCAAACTGGAGAGGTCACTCCAAGTCTGTGCTACGGTAGCAGCAGTAGCACCAGCCTGGAGGGAGCAGCAGCTTCTGCTGGCTCTCAGCCACTTCACCTCTTCTCTTTGGGAATGTGTTTATCCATCCACACAAACGTGGAGGATTGAGAAAGGAGGCAGGACGGGCTTTACAAACACTGCCTGTTAGCTCCGGTGTGCTTGCCATGGACACCAGGCCAAGGCTAGCGACTCACAGGCTATGGTGTTCTGCACACTCATTGCACCAACAAGATGGATTTTGCAAACTTATTATAAACAGATTACATTTCTTATCCTAATGTGGCTGTTGGCTACCAGCCTATGAATTTTAGCCTTCAGGAGAAAAACAATTGCACTACTCGGGGCTCCTTCCAGTTTTCCCTCACCCCAACACACACGTACACTCGCCTTCACATGCATATGCCAGCTTTGGGCCCACTGACCCCCTTTCTGATGCTCTTTTTACCCACTTATGTATGCTGGGAGTGCAGGACCTGCTACTGTGACTGTGACAATATTTTGTCTTTTCAGAAAAAGTCTCCCGCAGGCCACCATACAGTTCACATTTAACAAACTCACTCTGGCTGCTGCTTCCAAACTCTCTTCCCCTCAGAAAAATACGTCAATAGTCCCCCTCATTCCCTCTCCCAAATCCCACCAAGCTCTCTTCCCCCTCCTGTCTGTTTACAGTCCCTCCTCCCTCCCTCTCTCGCTCTTTCTTTGAGAAAGTCCTCCCCACTTTGTCCTTAATCAAAAATGCCAACAGCTGTGCTTCCTGCCCAGTGTAGGCCTACAGAATCCTTCCTCTGAGCCAGGGATGTGGGCAGAGAAGGAATGCCCAAGCCAGGCCTCTCAGGAGCCCAACATCAAAGGCACAGGAAACAGTTCTGCTTCCCTATCCCCTGGCAGGTCAGCCCCATTTCCCATCTCCATGGGCAGTGTCTCTTCCCAAGGAGTCAGCCCTGTTTGCCACTCTAGGCACCAGCTGCTTTGATCTCACATGGCAGGGGGCCATTTTCTCTAGGTCTTTCCTTGGTAAAAACTCCAATAAGTGGTGAGTTTTGGAAAGAATTCTACTCAGACCACAGAGCAGATGTGTGCAGCTGTGGAGGGGCCTGCACAGTCACACATAACCACAGCACATGTGCATGCATGTGTATGTGGCACACACATGTGTCTGTACCATCATGCACATACAACCATCACACATGTCCATGTATGTGTGGTGCACACATGCACATTCACGTGTGTGCAGAACCACACATGCACAACCATAGCACATGTGCGCGCACTCATGTGCGCACACTCACGCAACATATATGCTCACACATGCACAATCACAGGGCCTTGCACACTTGCATGTACAGAATCACCACAGTGTGTGTGCCTGCATTCACACAGCACACATACTCACACGTGCACAACCACAACATGAATGCACACACACTCACACACAGATAAGCTCATCCAGAGGAGTCCCTCCAGGCTTCTCACTCAGCACTCTGTTGGCCCATCTGAAAACAGTCTCTGCCCAGCCTTTTTTAAGAGTAGCCAGTCTGTAGTCAAGTTCATGCAGGCCAGGGCCACCCCTCTGCTGGAACCTGTCTGACAGCCAGCCTCTGGTGGGACCTAAGGGGGGTCTAGCAGAGACCAAACCCTTCCAGAGGGACCAGGACAGTCTCCAGTGCCTGGGCCCAGAGAACTTGCTCTTAACATCCATTGGCAGTCAGATGGCTCTTCAGTGCCAAGATGACTATATTTTGTTACATTAAGAGTAGCAGACTGTGCCATGGTTTATTTAACCGGTTTCAGAACATTAGATATTTGTGTTGCATCCTGTCTTTGGCAAATATAAGTGATACTACTGCCTAAACATTTTTATACATCCCACTGCTCACACTTGTGTGAGACTCTGTAGACAAATTCTCAGAGGCAGAGTCCCCGGTTGAGGGATAAATGTGTGTGTGGTTTTGATAGATGTTGTCAAATTGCCCTCCATCAGAATTGTACTATTCTACAAACACCTAGGATGAATAGAAGTACCTGGTTCCAGACTTCTTGTTGAACATGTCATGTGCTCACTCTCTGAAAGATGAGAAATGGATCTCAGCCTAAAAGTGAATTGCCTTTTTCTTCTCATGAAAGGTGTTGAGTGTTTCCTCCAATGCTCAAGGGCTTCCTAATTCCATTCTGAATGTCTCTCCAGTTCACATCCTTTCCCGTTTTCCATTTGATTGCTAGTCTTTCACTGATTTTTCAGTCTTTATATATTAGGGATATTTGCACCTTGTGATATTGATTAAAATAGTTTTTCTCAGTTTGGTATTTGCATTTCGACTTTGGTTATGGTAGTTTTGACTGTGCAGAGAAAACTTACTGTCATATAGTCATTTTTAACAATGTTTTCCCCTTTTGGTTTGTATTTTGTGTTTATGCTAATAAAGGCATTCTTCCCTCTGAAGTGAAAAAGTAGTGATTATTTTGTTTTAGAACTTTTATGGTTTTATTTTTACATTTAAATATTTGATCTATGTAGATTTTGTTCAGATATACAATTGAAGTACAGGTTCACCTTTTTTTTTTCTTCAGATGGCTGCCCTGTCTATTGTCCCAATACTATTTCCTGAATGGCCTTCTCTCCCTGTTGATGAGAAATGCCACCGTGACCCTCTCCCCAGCAGCCTTGCTGGCACATGGCCTTCTCTGGGGTTTTCACTCTGAGGAGCAAAAGTGCTTTTTTATTTTTTTTACTTAAAGATTTTATTTATTTATTTATTTTAGAGAGTAGGGAAAGGAAGGAGAAAGAGGAGAGAAACATCAATGTGTGGTTGCCTCTTACGCACCCCCCACTGGAGACCTGGCCTGCAACTCATGCATGTGCCTTGACTGGGAATTGAACTGGTGACCCTTTGGTTTGTAGGCCTGCACTCAATCCACTGAGCTATAGAAGCCAGGGCTCTGTTTTTTTTTTTTTTTTAATTTTTTGAAATTCTCACCCAAGGATATGCTTATTGAGTTGAGAGAAAGAGAGAGAGAGAGAGAGAGAAACACTGATGTGAAAGAGAAACATCGATTAGTTGCCTCCCATAAGCATCTTGACTGGGGATCAAACCCACAACCTTTTGGTGTATGGAAGGATGCTCCAACCAACTGAGCCACCCGGCCAGAGCCAGAAGCAATGAGCCACACATATGTGTTGCTCGGCGCCTCAGACCAGGAAACATCCCCAAAACTTTTTATCTGTGGTTTAAATACAAAGAAAATGCTCCTTGCTTTAGAAATATAACTTTCCTGTTTGCTTAACTTCCTATTCCACCCATTCCATCCCATTTCAACCTCCCACCATCACCCCCTTTCCCTTGTAGGAAGAAGCCCAATGGTTTGAAGGTAAGCAGTAAAAAGTCCAGACATTTGAGCTGTGAGGGAAGGAGGCTAACTCGGAGTAGCTAAAAGACATTTACTGGTCAACACCTGGACTGGCCAAATCAATGATACTAAAGGGCTGGGTCTCAGTCACCCAATCCCTTGGCCCCATCTCCTCATCTCCTTCAGTGCTCCTGAGGGGCCTCCCCTAGAGATGGCTGTGAGGTGGCTGCAAGAAGCTCAGCTCACAGCCTGCCCCCTCAGTGGCACATGTGACAGATGTCCACACTTGCCCGCCTGCAATATTTTCCTCACAGGCACCTTGACTACTGCTATCCTCATTGATGAAGATTCGGCTCCTACTTAGAGACCCACTCTCCACTTGGATCTGATCTGTGTCACCAGGTTACCTGCTTCTTGGGAACCCAGCTTTTACAGGGATAGTCCACTGAGAAGTTATTCCAGTTTAACTGAGCTGTAATGAAGCAAATCCTGAGTGCGTTTTGTCTCTGCTACAGGGTGCCACAGAGCAGCAGGTGGAAGGGCTCAGAAATAAACCCAATGTTCATTTTTCTGTGTTGGGTAGGATAACCCTGAGGACGATGTTAACCCCCTTTCAAATCCTGAATCTGTTGATGGTTACACGGGCTTTTCCAATTGCCCCAGGATTCATCAATTTGCAGGTGTTCATCTTAAAGAGAAAAAAAAGTGATCAAATCCAGACCCCATACAGAGCCCCAGATGGCTCCACAGGAACCCCAGAAGAGGGGGTGTGTGCCTGTTCCTGGGCCCAGAGGCCCACCAGCAGCTGGGAATGTCTCCCCAAGGGCTCAAGTGTGGCCCCAAGTTCATTAGGACTTAAGAGTCCTACTCTTCTTCCCGACTTCTGGCCAAGATGGAGGCGTAGGTAAACACACTGTGCCTCCTCGCACAACCAAAATAAGGACAACAAATTTAAAAACAAAAAACAACCAGAACTTACATAAAATCAAACTGTATAGAAGTCGGACAACCAAGGAGTTAAAGTAGACACATTCAACCAGACTGGTAAGAAGGGAGGAGTTGGGCAGCCGGGACTGAGAGGGCTCATAGTAGGGTGGCTAGCAGAACCCAGGCGCGCAAGGCAGCAGTGGGTGGACCCAGCAATGTGGCAGATTGTGGAGGGGTGAGGTGCATCGGGTGCCACTTTTGTGAGCAGATAAACCAGGCCAAACTGGGGAGCGAGACAGACCGTGCAACTCAGGGTCCCAGCATGGGGGAAATAAAGCCTCGAAACACTGATTGAAACCACCTGTGGGGGTTGAGGTGCTGGGAGATACTCCCAGCCTCACAGGAGAGTTTGCTGGAGAGACCCACAGGGTCCTAGAATGTGCATAAGCCCACTCACTTGGAAATCAGCACCAGAAGAGCCCAGTTTGCTTGTGGGAAGCAGGGGAAGTGACTGAAAACTGGCAGAGAGCCGAGTAAGAGCCTTTGTTCCCTCTCAGACCCCACCCCCACATACAGCATCACAACCCAGCCACGTGTGTTGCCCTGCCCTGGTGAACACCTAAGGCTCTGCCCCTCATATGTAAGAGGCACGTCAAAAAAAAAAATGGCACAAATGATAGAACGGATCAAATCTACAGAAATAATACAACTAAGTGATGAAGAGATAGCCAACTTATCAGATGCACAGTTCAAAACACTGATAATCAGGATGCTCACAGAACTGGTTGAATTTGGTGGCAAATTAAGTGAAAAAAATGAAGGCTATGCTAAGTGAAATAAAGGAAAATGTACAGGGAACCAATAGTGATGGAAAGGAAACTGGGACTCAAATCAATGGAGTGGACCAGAAGGAAGAAAGAAACATTCAACTAGAAAAGAATGAAGAAACAAGAATTCAAAAAATGAGGAGAGGCTTAGGAACCTCCAGGACATCTTTAAACATTCCAACATCTGAATTATAGGGGTACCAGAAGGAGAAGAGAAAAAACAACAAGTGGGAAAGTTATTTGAACAAATAATAAAGGAGAACTCCCCCAATCTGGCAAAGGAAATAGACTTTCAGGAAGTCCAGGAAGCTCAGAGAGTCCCACACAAGTTGGATCCAAGGAGGAACACACCAAGGCACATCATAATCATATTACCCAAGATGAAAGATAAGGAGAGAATCTTGAAAGCAGCAAGAAAAAATGAGAGAGTTACCTACAAAGGAGTTCCCATAAGACTCATAAGATTTCTCAAAAGAGACCTTATAGGCAAGAAGGGGCTGGAAAGAAGTATTCCAAATCATGAAAGGCAAGGACCTACATCTAAGATTGCTTTATCCAGCAAAGCTTTCATTTATAATGGAAGGGCAGATAAAGTGCTTTTCAGATAAGGTCAAGTTAAAGGAGTTCATCATCACCAAGCCCTTATTTTATGAAATGTTAAAGGGACTTATCTAAGAAAAAGAAGATAAAAACATGTACAGTAAAATGACAGTAAACTTACAATAATTAACAACACACCTAAAACAAAAACAAAAACAAACTAAGCAAACAACTAGAACAGGAACAGAACCACAGAAATGGAAATCACATGGAGGGTTATCACCAGGGCAGTGGGAGGAGGAGAGAGGGGGAAAAGGTACAGAGAATAAGTAGCATAGATGGTAGGTAGAAAATAGACAGGGGAGGGCATGAATAGTATGGGAAATGTAGAAGCTAAAGAACTTATGACACATGGGCATGAACTAAAGGGGGGAAATGTGGGTAGAGAGGGTGTGCAGAGTGGAAGGGAGTGAAAAGCGGAAAATGAGACAAGTATAATAGCATAATCAATAAAATATATATATTTTTAAAAATGTCCTGGCTGGCATAGCTCAGTGGATTGAGTGTGGGCTGCGAACCAAAGCATCACAGGTTCAATTCCCAGTCAGGGCACGTGCCTGGGTTTCAGGCCACAGCCCCCAGCATCCTCACATTGATGTTTCTCTCTCTCTCTTTTTCTTCCTTCCTTCCCTCTCTAAAAATAAATAAATAAAATCTAAAAAAAAGAAATTTTAAAAAAGAGTCCTACTCTTCTTCCATGAGAGACAGGTGATGTGCTGTTCCAGAAGGCAATATCAGGACACGCCCTGACATGACATCTGTCAAATATATGCAGACAGATGTCATGGCCCCCACAAAACCTATGTCTTCCAGGACACAGGTCTTCTTCAACTGTTTCATGTAAGCTGAGTTTCCCAGCAATCAAATGTGCCGGTTCGCACTCTCAGGACACAATGTGGGACATTTTGCTGTATTGACTTGGGTAAGCCTCAGTATCAGTTTTTACTTTTTTAGTCCTAATGGCTTTCTTTTTTCTTTTTAAAAAATTCACCTGTCACCTGTAAGCTTATCACCTAGTGGTAACCACTAGAAAGAAAAACAAAACTTTACCATTTTCTTTTGAATATGGGTTTATTTTCCTTTACAATATTGGCACCATAACATCTATAGCAGTTTTTATTAGGAAAATAGTCTTCTATACACACTTAATGTCTGTGTAAGATTTCATCTTATGAATGTATCGTGATGTATTATTGGGCACGCCTTTCTAAAGACCTGAGATCACCAGTGCCTGCCCTTTATAGCCACACTGGGTTTTCTCTAGGTATCTCCTCTCTTTGTCCCTTACGGGGCTTAGTCTCCCTTATGTAAGCAAAGGTGGGGTTCCCCCATCACTTTTCTCACTTGGGATCTGTGTGGACTTGAGCCCCAGTCCTTCAAGTTAACATCAGGAGACTGTGCCCAATCTTCCTGTGACTCAGTTTCTTCTTGTGAAACTGGACATGATAATAGCATTTACTTCCTGGAGTTGTGATCTAAGAAATAGTGCATAGTTGTGATGAATATTAGTATTATTGTCTACCTATTATTGGAATCTTTTCTGGTGACAAGTGATAGAAACCCAGCTCAAACTGGCTTAAACACAAAAAGGGAATCTATTGGTTTGGAGAATTTTCCAAAAGGCTGGCCACCAAGCAAGATCCAAAGGTCAATTTTTTAGGCACAGATGTGTTCAGAGCTCTGTTAACGTCACCAGGACTCGGGTCTCCATGTGGCTCCACTGCCACTTCACATGGAGGCAAAATGGTGGTGGCAGCACTGAGCCTGTCCCCTCTGCCCCAGTCTGGCAGAACCATGGTGAGGAGGCAGACTGCAGAGCATGGACTTGGCTCCTACCTCTGGGAACTGGCGCCAGAACAAGAGAAGGGGGAGCCCTGCTGTGAATTTGGAAGATTTTCTTCCCGCAATAGAAGAGCTCATGAGCCTTCCCGACAGCGAGTGGCGACGCTGACACTGCTGGGCATGTCATCCACTCTGCAATGAAGGACAGCTAGACCTCTGCATGCAGTTCTCTCCAGCAAGACACAGCCCGCCAGTGTGGAGATGGATGACCCTGAGCCCCGTCCTCAGGTCTGGACAACCCCAGCCTTGACTCTTGTCTGACATCTGCCAGCACCTTCCTGTGCTCCACTCAGTGTGGTCCCAATGGCTGGTAGTTAAGTGTCTATCTTTCCCCTTTGACCCTACCCAGCCTCAGAGATGAGCTTTTCACACCTTGGCGTCACCTTTCCACCCTGCCCGGCAGGCCTGCCAGATTGAATTTGATGTTTGCTTCTATTTCTATGAGATAGACACTCACCCTGTCCTACTACAGGTCTGGTCACTCACTCACTGTGGTTGTGGGGTGACCCTCCTGTCACATATGATGCCAGGAACTACATGATTAGTGATCTAGGATCCATGGCCCCTTTCCTTTTGCAACTCGATGTCCCCTTGTGGCATGGCCCCGACCACTGTGCAGTCTCCATGGAACGGGAACCCAGGGGCTGTGCGCCTGGGTGGCAGTAGAAAGACAGCTACACTGTTGTCCGCAACACCTCCTCCCCTGCCTAGAGAGCAGTCCCAGGCTCAGCTGAGTCCGGTGGCCTCAGAAGCAGCGAGGCAACCCTTCCTGGAGGCACCTGACAGTCCAAGAATTCCTGTTTGGGGTTGACCCTGCTCCTCCAGTTCCGAACCGAGCTCTCCTGTTGACTCCACCAGCATCTCTGCAGCTGCCAGGACAGGCCCTCCTTTTCTGCTTGAGTCAGCAAAAGCCACTTCTTTTGCTGTCCAGAGCCCTAGCCAATATTCCTGTGCTGCGCCGCATCTTTCCTGGTTTTACAGATTTCCTTGGGCTTTTTCCTTTCTCCCTCTGAAGTTTCCATTTAAACCCTCTCGGGTCACCCTGGCAAGCCTCCTGCAGCATGTTCTTCTTGGATTTGGTTAGTACATCCTGCTTTCTGCCAGGACCCTGCTGTTCTGGGCGGATCTGGGCTGTGGCCCAGGAGACACTACTCTCCACTCTGACACCATCCCCATGCCCAGATGTTCCCTCTGCATGCTTCCTCTCCCCTTCTTTCTCTTCCAAAGTCACAAGTTCAAGTGAAAGAAGGATTGAAAGCACCACCTGTGACACAGGTTCCTTCCATTTCCTCCCCAGGACATCAAAGTGAATAGAAATGTATTGGATTTAGACTCATAGACTATCACACCCAGAAGAAAACTTAGAAACCATCCCAGGTCTTTGCTCAGTGCCATCTCTAAGCCATTGGTTATGGCTGCCTGGGTTTCCCACCTGGGAGCTAGGGGAGGTGCTGTAGGGATTCGAAATGTCTGTGTGGATGCAGTAAGTGGGGAGGCAGCAGAGGAGCTGATGGCTGCCCGCCACAAACCACTCCACGTTTTACAAATGAGAAAACTGAGTCACATAAACCAAGTTGTGCAATGCTATTCAGAAAGACAGGGCAGATTTGGGGATTGAATCTAAACTGTCTAGAATCTAAGTTGTCACACCTTTCCTATAAATGACAATGACCTCTCATTGGTGCTGGAGTTCATTCAAGTCCACCTGCTGATGACACACCTCCACTCCCGGTTGCAGATTCTGTGCTCACCCACCTGTGTGCACGACAGCAAGGCCGGAAAAGGAGCCCCACCCCTGGTGCCTGGGGACCAGGGCAACACTCCGGGGGCCACTTGCAGAATCGGTGCCAGTGCTTCAGAGCGAGAGGTGGTGTGGAGCCCAAGACAGGCATCCTGGGCAGAACCGGACTGGAGCTCAGGCTTTGGATGGCACCCTGGGAGCTCGCCCAGGGTTTAGAATTCTTATTAGACTGCACTTGAAAAACTTCAGAAACTGCTTTCCCAAATGAAAACATTCCATCTCATTCTAAGTGGGGAGAAGACAAGATGCCTAGGGAACCTCCCCGAAATGCTAAACTCATCACACTCAAGATGGCAAGTCAGGTGCAAATCCAGACCTGGCATGCCTCCTTAGAACCTGCTATGGGAAGATGCGGACCCCATGCCTTCATCCTGCCTGCCAAAGCCAGCTCCTTATTTCAGAATCCATCCTGTTTGACTCATCAGGGCTGGAGCCTTCACAAAAGTTAGAATGCACGTGTAGAATTAGCAAGGGAGCCACTCACTTCACAAATGGTGAGAACCCGGCAGAAGCAGCTCCAGGGACTGGGTGGCTGCCAGCAAACACTCACTCAGCAAGTCCCAGGTCAGGCAGGCCAGAGCAGGGTCCCCCAAAAGGAACAGACAACTACTGTGTTGGGGGAGGGGGTGCATAAGGATCGGGACCCATTTTCAAGAGAGTCTTCAGTGGCCTTAGTAGTGGGACAGCATCCTGTTTTATTAAAAGCCAGTTGCTGGCAAAGAAAGCTGTCTGCCTGCTGTGTGGGCAGGGGCCCAACAGTGCCTCGGGCAATTCCAAGCCAGCACTTCGAGCTGACATCAAACCAGGAAAGAACACGACTGCTTTTTAGCTGATGAAGCAGTACTTTTTCTTTCTTTCTTTTCTTTTTCATTTTTTTTAACAGTTCTCTTGCCTGGCTCCACCGTGGACATTTTGTGTGCACAGCACTCAAGTGAAATGCTCTACCCCTTGCTCTGTGGTCACCAACCCTCCCCTCCCAACCCCTTCCCCCCACCCCCCCACCCCCGCCCCTACTCCTGCCTCATTGGCCTTCCCAACCATCAGGCCCCAGCCCAGCCCCCCTCCCCCACCTCCCACCCCATCCCAGCCGGGGGAGCAGAGGGAGCCCAGACTGTGGCCTGAGGTTATTTAATGGGTGGGGGAGGGAAAGGAAGAGAAATTGCTTTGTTTATCTTCTGAGTCTGGAAACTACAAAATTCATCTGTTTCCAAGGAAGACTCCATTTGTAGGTTTCCAAAAATAAAAAATAAAAAGAGGTTCACTTCAAAGAAACTAGGGAAAAGCTGCTGTCTTTGTGAGCACATTGGCTTGTTATTGTTTTGTTTAAATTTTTAACATTAGGTTTGTTGAAGGTAGGAAAAGGCTGTTACTTTTTTCCATATGTGTGTTACATTCTCTATTTCGTCCTCTGGTTGCCTTATCAGTGAAGAGGAAAAATATTTTAAAAAACAGAATATGTTCCTCACTCTGTTCATTTCACAGATGTCTGAGAAATTGAGGTTTTGTGTATACTTTTATAATCATGTTTTCTGCTGAGGTTCCAGCTAACTTTGGAAGTCTTACACTCAATTTGTCCCACTTTCAGAAATTAAAAACAAGTAAATGTGCTTCAACATGGAATTTTAAAATAATTTTAAAGGCAGTTTTAATAGGCTGGGTGGTTGTCTGTTCCTCAATTTCTCTGGGCCTTTTGAAAACTGGAGCGAACAGCGCCCACATCAAATACAACATGTTGATCCATTGGCCGCTTTCTAACCCTGCACTCACACAGTAAACTTTCCACGGAGTGCCAGAAGATGGTATAAGTATTGCAAAAAGTTTTTTAAAGAGTCAGTGGAGATAAAGGGATTTCAGAAAAAAAAAAACATAAAAAGTACTTGAACGTGTGTTACTTCACATGTGAACATTCAATTTCATCGTCAGGATATAAATATTCCATTTTTCAAGTATCTGTTACTTACCACATTATACGAACCCCTGTACTCACATAAGCTTAAAATCATATAAATGAACGATTTTGTTATATGTTAATATTTTGTGCATTCATTTTATAGGAGTTTTCAAAATTTTGGAAAAAGATAATATGGCTCCAGAAAGAAGCAACATAAATCAGTCTACTTTTATTCTAAACTATGCCTTTAAGGTAAAAGATATGTAAACCACTGGATATTTTTTTCTCTCCACGCTGTGTTTACTTAAGAGAGACCAGAGGATTATCTTTATGGTGAGGGAAAGGTTATGGAAGGCAGTATTTTTTTTAAGGAGGTGCAGGGCTCTATCAGCTGGCACAGTGCTCTGCCTGTTGTGTTTTTGCTGGTAAATTTAAAACATTAGCTACAAGTTTTAATACCGAACTTTCCTGCGCGTCACTGGGCAAAATAAAGAAGTCCATCCTGTACTGCTGGGCAAAGGCCCAAGATGAGAAACAAGTAACACAAAGTGGAAATCTTTACTCCTGCAGCTAAACATGTGTAATGAAGAAAGCTCCAGAACTTCCATGGTAGACAGGTAGACAATCTATTTCTAGATAAGTGCAGTTTAGTCTTTCAGTACCAAAGGAAAACCTGTCCATTCAAGACCCAGGGTGAGGTCCCTCCCTGGTGTGGCTCAGCTGGTCAGAGCATCAGTTTGTGACCTGAAAGGTCTGCTCCTGGTCAGAGTACACGCCGAAGCTGCAGGTGTCCCCAGTCGGGGTGTGTATAAGGCAACCAACTGATGTTTTTCTCTCTCATCAGTGTTTCTCCCCCAGCCCCCACCCCGCCCCCCGTAAGGTCAATAAGCGTGTCCATGGGTGAAAACTAAAAAAAAAAAAAAGAAAAAATTAAAATGAAAGACCCTGGGTGAGGGATGGGGAGAGCTCACCAAAACCAGTTTTTGTATTGCAGACAAGTATTTACGTGGTTAATGAACTTTCAGCTCAGGAGAGAAGTGATAACCTGTTGGGGTTTTCAGAAGGAATCTGATACTATGCCGAGGAAACGCAGACTGGGCACAGAGAACAGTGAGTACGGCACTGAGTGATGCAGTTGATCCTGTTGCCAGTGGAGATGGGTTCTTTCATGGAGTCCTGAGAAAAGCATTTCCAGGACCCATGCATGGGAGCTTGAGGGGTAGTGACAAGATTTATTAGCATTGAAATAAGTGACTGCCCCCAGGTTCCTGATGTGTCATCTCTGTCTGCTTCACAGGGGAAAAGTCTAGCTTGTCTTCATCAGGCAGAGAATTAGGGCCAGTCCCCACAAATCCTGCACCACTAGTTTGCTGTCTGCCTCTGCCCAGCTAGCTTGGCCTCTGTCCCAGCTGTGCTCTGGCCAGCACTGCACTGCTGTACCAGGCTTGTGCTCAGGGCTGGGGCATGGAGTCTGCGCGGCTGCTGTGCCCCAGGCAGCTGTGAGGCCAGCATGTAATAGAGGTCCCGGACAACCTTCGGCTTGGGAAATGGAGGAAGGCCATTAGAGGTACTCTGCATATCGGTGGCAACCTGCTTAGCTTAGTCGTTACTTTAAAAAGCCGTGCTGCTGCAGGCCAAGGAGATGGGCAGGACTTTGACCCTGGAAGTAGCCGTGGTGTATGTAGCCTGGGGGAACTTACAGCACCTGTGACTGCAGGACTGCAGCTCCCATGTGACAATACCTGCCCAAGAAGCAGGAAGACAGTTTACCACACGGAGCCATACCTGCTCAGACTGATAATAGCAGAGAGAATGTGAACTGTACAAAGAACTGGCAGATGTAACCCATTGTGGGAGGAGTCAGAAATGGGGTCACATGGGAGGCTTCAGGTCAGAATTTAAATTAGGCACGGTAGCCAGGAGAGGTCTGGGAAACCATGCTAAGTTTCAGAAGGAGTAGGGGGTCTTCAAAGCAGGGCATCCCCCACCCAGCCCACCATGAGGCCTGGTGTGTAAGCAGGTGCCACACAGTTTTGGATTAAGAGCTGGAGAACACGGTGACGTGGCTGATGGTGATGGGAACTGCAGGACCTGTCCAGCAAGCACAGAGTAATGGGAGAGGTCTGAATGCTGAGACGGGAATGCTGAGCCGTGGACTTCTGTTTTTCTGAAAGGCGGTATCTCTGACTGGCATATTCTTAAGCTGACCTGATTTGGCAAAAGGGAGGCAGGGGGGTGTGTGTGTGTTTGTGGGTGTTTTAAAGGGATTGGGACTTAACAGCAGAATTCTACCATTATTCTAAACCTGTAAAACTTTTAAATACATAATTCCTTTCCTTTTCACCAAACGGTGGCGTTGGGAGTCACACTTCTTAGCAGCGGGCAATCAGACTCCCCCTCTGTTTCAGAGCTGAATAGGCCGGGTTCTGTAACAAGCATTGCCACTGTGCACGAGCACGCGGCACGTGTTACCCACAGACAGAGAAAGCACCCTTGCCCTTTTTAGGCTAGATTATATTGCATCAGCCTTGGGAAGGACTAGGCGTTCTTTCAATCTAACCAATCAATTTCCCAATCTTTAGTGGGCTTGTGTCCCTTATCCAATCTAATTGTTTTCCCAGGCTATCCCCCTCCTCTGTGAAGTTCCTACTGTGCAGGCCTCCTAGTGGAAGGACCTCCCCCTGCAGCATCTTGGCTTCTGCCGGGCATGTACCCAGCAGAGGAATTCCCCCTTTATTGTTTTGACTCTCCCTCAGTAAACCTGGCTAATGGTCAGTGACCAATCCTTCCTGCCTGGCTGGGGATTCGTCCCGAGGGCAGAAGATGCCGCAGTCACCTGGGGAGCCTGTGAATGCTGCAGCTTCCTAGCGAGGCAGGCTTACTGCCCCACTCAGCTCCCTCTTCATTAGGCTTCATGTCTGATCCCTTCGCTCCCTTCCTTTATTAACCTGTAGCTACCTATGCTAACAATCCCTTCCAAGAGAACAGAGAGGGGGTTTGATCTTAGGAAATACCACTCATAGCATTTTCCTCTGCTTTCTGGAAAATCAACCAGAAAAAAAACTACGTCTGTAACATTTTTTAAAAAATACTCTGTCCTGGCTTCTGGTTCTGGAACAAGATGCTGTACACTCACTTTTCCCTCCTCCATTTCTATAACTGTAACAGGGTGCAGCCAAGAGGGGAGCCCCAAGTAGGGATTTGTAATGGGGTCCAGAACTCAAAGTGCCCAGGAAATATTAGAAAAATATATATATGATATCCTCACCCCCACAAGTCTGAGCTGGGAGTTGGGACACATGGAACATGGCCATTCAGAACTGTGTTGAATAGCAACAGCTTTGCAGCTAACCTCTGGCATGGTCATTTAACATATCTTTAACATTTAACTGGTTTCATGGGTATGGTAAATAGCTGTGGCCATGCTTTGAGCCAGGGAGATGGAAGTGACTTCCACCCAAGATGTAACTGGGAGGCAGTTTCCCCTGGTTACGGCACCTGCATGACAGCTTGGAGAGGATTGTCTCCATGCCATGGGGCTACAAGTGCCCAGACTCACTATGGCAGCCCAGAAAAGCTGGAAGAATACAGGAATGCTGGCAAGTGTAACTGATTATAGGAGGAGTCAGAAATGGGGCTGCAGAGGAAGATTGGTATGGAGATCTAAACCTAGGCACAGCAGCCATGCCAGAGAGGACCATGCAGCTGTGGCAGTAGAAGGGAGAACCATGCAGCTTTGGCAGAGTAGGGACCCTGAGATTTTGGCAAGAGTGGTGACCACGCAGCTTTGGGGTGCTCCCTTTTGCCACGTGGCTTAGGAAGCAGGAAAGACTTTGCCTGGAAGAAAGGGGGTGAAAGGATTCTTGCTGGTGGGCCATGAGAAGGTGCCACATGGCTTTGGGTTAACTGGAGATCATAATGGTGACACAGCTGATGGTGCCGGGAGTCCAAACCACAGACTTCTACTTCTTTTCCTGAGATACGGTATCCCAGACTGGACAAAGGGGAGAAGGAAGGACTGTGTGCATTTGTGGGTATTCTAAAGGACTTTAGTGTTTTAATGAAGACATTTAGTCACTACTCTAAGTCTGTATAGCTTTTAAATAAATGATTCCTTTCCTTTTCACAAATCTCTGGCACTGAGAGACATCTCCTCTGGTGGCAGGCATAGTGAACCTAGTGGGGAAGGGGGATCCCCGGAGAAAAGGGGGGTCCTAGTATATCATTCACCGCCCCCCTTGGTTCTGTTCTGTAACGAACTCAACACCACAACTGACAACATCTAATTGGCATACAGAGAACACTCTGTCTGACAGCAGCAGGGTGCACATTCTTTCAAAGGTCCCTTGGAACACTCACCAAGATAGACCATACCCTCGGTCACAAAACAAACCTGACAAACCTGAAAGAACTGAAATCACATAAAGCATGCTGTCTGACCATAATGGACTTAAATTAGAAGTCAAAACAAAAGATCAACAGGAAAATCTCCAAACACTTGAAAACTAAAAATTAAACTTCTAAATAATTCATGACTCAAAGTGGCAATCACAAAGAAAATTTTAAAAATACATAGAACAAAAATGAAAATGAACATTTAAAATGTGTGATGGACCTGGCCAAGTAGCTCAGTTGGTTAGAGTATTGACCCCATACACTAAGGTTGTAGGTTCAACCCCCGCAAGTCAGGGCGCATACAAGAATCCACCAATGCTTCTCTCTCTCCCCCCCCACCACTTCTCTCTCTAAAATCAATAAATAAAAATTTTAAAATAAATAAATAAAATAAAATGTGTGAGATGCAGCTAAAGCAATGTTGAAATCTATGGCACTAATGCTTACATTAGAAAAGAGGAAATATATCAAATAACTAATCTAAGTTCTTAAAGAAATTTAAAAACATGCAAAATAAACTAGAAGCAAACAGAAAAAAAGGAAATAATGAAGAATAGAAATCGCCCTGGCTGGTGTAGCTCAGTGGATTGAGCGTGGGCTGCAAACCAGGCATCGCAGGTTCGATTCCCAGTCAGGGCACATGCCTAGGTTGCAGGCTGTGTCCCCCAGCAACCGCACACTGATGTTTCTCTCTCTCTCTCTCTCTCTCCCTCCCTTCCCTCTCTAAAAATAAATAAATAAAATCTTTAAAAAAAGAATAAAAATCAATAAAATTAGAAAATGGAAAATAATTGAAACAGAAACATCACTAAAAATAATAACTTCTAGTAAGACTGGCAAAGATAAGAAGAGAGAAAACAGAAATCACCAATATCAGAAATGAAACAGGAGACACCACATTAAAAAGACAATAGGAAGCCCTGACTGGTATGGCTCAGTGGGTTGGGCATCCTCCCACAAACCGAAAGGCTCCTGGTTTGATTCCCAGTCAGGGCACATGTCTGGGTTGCAGGCCAGTCCCTGATTGAGGACGTGCAAGAGGCAACCAATTGATATTTCTCACATTGATGTTTCTCTTCCTCTCTTCCTTCCTCACTTCCCCTCTCTCTAAAAATATTAAAAACTAAAATAAATACTACAAATAACTTTATGCTCATAAATTCAACAACTTAGAAGAAATCAACCAATTCCTCAATACCACAAACTACCAAAACTCAACCAAGATTGAATAATCCGTTCAATTACAAGACTATTAAAGAAATTGAATTTATAATTTAAATTCACCCCCGAATGATCTTCAAGCCTAGATGTTTTCACTAGAAAATTTTACCAAATAGTCAAAGAATAACTTTTGCTAATTGTACACAATCTCTTTCAGATAATAAGAGAGGAGAGACTACTTCCCAATTCTTTTTATGAGGCCATCACTATTCTGGCACCAAAACCAACCAAACACAGTACAAAAACAAAACAAAACAGCTATAGACCAGTATCTCTCATGAGCTTAGATGTTTGAAAATCAATCAATATAATCTGTCATATCAACAAGCTAAAGAAAATATGTGTTCCTATCAGTTGATGCAGAAAAATCATTTGACAGAATTAAACACCCATTAATGATGGGGAAAAAATACTTCCAGTCCACTAGGAATAGAGGGGAAATCCTCAGCTTCATAAAGATCATCCTCTAGAGCCTGCATTAGACGTTGTGTGTAATGGCGGAAGACTGAATTGCATTAACTCTACGTCCCGGAACAAGAGGGGGCATCTACTCTCCTCACTCTTGTTCAACACAGTAGTAGAAGTTCTTGCCACTTTAATAAGTCAGAGACAGGAAATAAAAATTATACAGATTGGAAAAGAAGAAATAAAACTAGCTCTTATTGCAGAAAACACACTTGTCTGCGTAGGAAATCTCAAGGAATCTACGAAAAGCAGGTTGTCTTACTTCCACTGGTGGCACTGACAGGCAAGTACGTGGTTTCCTCAGGGGGTTGCTGCCATCAGCAGCGGCAGTGGGGCTGAGGGTGCAGCTTAGGTGTGGGAGGCCAGGTGGGCACTCCAGCTCCACCCCTTTCAGCTGTGACCCTCCCTGATCTCTCTGAAGTTTGGTCCCCTCATATTAATGATAGCGAGTGTGTAGACCACTAATTCCTGCACTGTTTCAGGTCCTTGTTACCGCTGTTGTACGTGATGACGCACTGTCTGCCATGTGGCCCCCAGCTACCACCACTGGGGCCAAGAGACCTAAATTCTCCTGTGACTTGTCAACTCTCCCAACTACTCTAAGCCTCACTGCTCTCATTTGTAAGGTGGGACAGTAACCCCTGTCTCATGAGATTCTTGTTAAGACCCAATGAAACAACACGTACAAGTGCTTTGAGCCCTCTGACAATAATAATAATAATAATAATAATAATAATAATAATAATAATAATAATAAACAACCACAATTTATTGGGCATCCTCTACTGCCAACACCATGGCCTCATTTCTACCTACAACCTTTTGCTTAATCCTTGTAGCCATGAGCTATTAATGTCATTTATGCTGACTCAGAAACTTAGGTCCCAAGAAATAGTTTGCCTAAAGACTCAGCTTGTAAACAAAAGAATCCAGATTTGGGCTCCCTGGATCTGTCTGTGTTCTCGTGCCTTCCAGAGAAAGTAAATTAGTGAGGGCAGCAATAGCCTGGCATGAGCTTACTTCCACCAGCAAGGCCGTTATAATCTGGTGTGACAGGCAGTGGGAGCCAAGAATCGCCCTTGGCAGTGCCAACTGGCTTCAAATTAGCAAGCTGTCTAAGAAACAAGGTTCCCTCTGGTGGGGCACCAGGTGGGGTGTTAGTCGGAGTCATCCCCCCGTTTCCTTGACGGACCCAGTGATTAAACTGAGGCGCACCACATGCCCAGGCCTAAAAATAACTCTGTCACCTCTAATGAGGACTCAGTCTGGACTGAAGTCATCCTTTCAGGTGCAGAGAAGGAAAGCGTCATGGACTTAAAATAGGAGCAGGGTCAGAGGGCCAACTGGGCTTGTGGGTGCCAAGTGGGCAGTTTCTCGGGTGCTGTTTCCTAGTAGTTCATGCTTTGGACAGCAACCCTCTGCCTCCTTTTTCGAGTCGAGAGGGAGTGAAATATATGTTTAAAAAGCCCATGTCCTCTGCTTCCTCTCTTCTTAGTGTGTGTTTTTTCACCCATAGTTTGCACTCATCTTTACTGGCTGTTCATGCTTTGTCCTGAAATACACTAGGTACAGAAATGGTAATAAGCAACGCCGCCTCTTTCTCCCTAGGTCTGTACAATGAATCCACAAAGGTTTCCTTGAATATCCCTGCCCAGAGGGCAATGAGGAAGCCATTTGGGCAGTTCCCATGATCCCACGGGAGGAAGTAGCCTGTCCCATGTTGGTTACATCTACGAAAAGGTGTCTCCTTTGTGAAGGAGGGTGAACTAGAGTCTAAGATCTTACCAATTCTGAGTCTGTGACTTACTGACTTTTTTATAGTCTGGCTTTATTTAGGTCAATGAATCGTATTGGAGATGGACTCATCATTAATTCATTCAATGAATTCTTTCATTCAAAAGTTATTGGAATGACTTCTGATTCAGGCAAGATCACATAAACACGTTTCTCCCATCTCTCTTCCTGGCTAGATACGATGATAAACTGGAAATAATCCAAGAGGCAACCAAAGGAAAACTCTAAAAGAGGGAAAAGAAAAGAGCACTGGTTGGGGATCCTAGGACTGGAGGAACAACAGAGCAGTGGGGCGTCTCCTGCCCCACACCCATCAGGAGAAGGTGATATAAGCCTCACACTTCCTGCTGCCCTGTCTGGCACCGGAAGACAGCCAAAGTAGATTCATTCCTGCCTCTTCCCGGTGGGCTTGAGATTTTCCTCCCTGATTGACAAACACCCGGTGTGACGGGGTGGCATTGGCAAAGGGGTTACACCACAACAAGCAGCCCCTCCTGCAAAGAGGCACTCTTGGCCTCCATAGACCTGAGATGCTCTTCCTCCATCAAGGGGCACCAGGAGGACCAGCGAAGGAATTTCTGCCAGAAGGACCAGTGAGAGCCCCTGGAGGCTGGAATAGTATTGTAGACAAAGGATCTGAAATGAAATCGGACCCACAACCCCCTGAACTACGCCAGGACCTGCTTGCTAAACCTAAACAGGGTGATAGCCTGCTTAAAAAATAAAAATTGGAACAGGACCCAGAGTCTCCTAACATAAAAACCAAGATGGTGACCAGGTACAATAAAAAAAAAAAAATGCACATCATACTGAGAACCAGAAAATAACTTAAATGTGAAAAGATAAGCTGACATGATACCAACATATATCAGGTGGTGGAAGTATCTGAAAAAGACTTTAAAGCAGCTGTCATAAAATGCATCACAAAACAATTCAAATTCTCCTTCAACAAATGAAAAAACTAGGAAAATCTCAGGAAAGAAATAAAGATTACAGGAAAAGAATTAAATGGCAAATACACGACTGACAAATACAATAGCAGAAAACAACCTCACTGGATGGGCCCAATAGCACAATGGACATGACAGAAGACAGAGTCAGTGAAATTAAGGAAAGAACAATAGAAATCACTGAGGCTGAATAACAGAGAAAATGGACTGAAAAAATTCTCTACTATGAATGAGGACTTTGAATAACAAATCAGTGGCATTAACCACACCGCAGAGGTTACTTAATCAACTTAAGAGAGTTAATAGCTTTAAATAGTGACAAGTAATTGAAAAATAAAAATTTTTACATAACACCATATATAATAGCATCAAAACTGCAGGGAATGAGTGTACACAGAAGATTTTTAGGGCTGTGCAAACACTCTGCATGATGCTGTAGTGGTGGACACGTGCCATTATACATAGAACAGACACCACCAAGAGTGAACTGTAATGTAGCCATGGACTTTGGGTGATTATGATGTGTCAGTGCAGCCTCGTCGGTTGTAACCAGTGTGTCACTTTGGTGGGGGGTGGTGATTGTGGAGGAGGCTGTGTGTGGGGGGACAAGGAGTACGAGGGAAACCTCTATTCCTTCCTCTCAGTGTTGCTGTGAACCTCTATCTGCTTTTAAAGGGGTCTTTAAAAAAATACAGAGAAATAAATCCAAGGAAATTTAATTGAAAACTGTAAGAGTGTTATTGAGAGAAATTCCCTCCAAATTAATCCATAGAACCAGTGTAATTTCAATACAAATTTCAGTAGGATTTTACATTATTTTTATTTATTTTTTTAAATATTTTATTTATTTATTTTTAGAGAGGGGAAGAGAGGGACAAAGAGAGGGAGAGAAACATCAATGTGTGGTTGCCTCTCGCTGGGGACTAGGCCCACAACCCAGGCATGTGCCCTGACTGGGAATTAAACCAGCGATCCTTTGGTTTGCAGGCCAGCACTCAATCCACTGAGCCACCCCAGCTAGGACAGATTTTACTTTATTTTATAATTTATTTGGAAAACTGAAGGACTGAAATAATCTTGAATAAGAACGATTATCAGCACTTATTCTGAAGCCATAGTGAACAAGACAGTGTGAAATTTCTATGAGCCAAGACAAACTGATTGATGGAACAGGAAAGAAAGGCCTAGAGAAGAGGCCCCTCATGTTCGTTACCTGATGTGCGACAAGGACTCCGCTGTGCAGCGAGGACAGGATGGATGGTCTCTCGTAAGCTCTGCCAGGGCAGTTGGATATTCCTATTTAAAAAACAAACCTTGACCCTGCCTCACACCAGACACGAAAACCAAATCAGGTGGATAGTACATGTAAATGTGAAAGGTAAAATAACAAAAATTCTAAACAATAGTGTAAGAGAATAATTTCATGATCTTGGACATGAAAAATGTTCTCAAATATAGTACAAAAAACACTAAGCCCAAAGGAAAAGATCAATAAATTGGACTTCATTAAAACTAAAAACTTCTGTTAATCAACAGATACCATTAAAAAATTGAAAAGGTAAGCCACAGTTGAAAAAAATATTTGCAAATCATAAACCTGATAAAAGACTTATATCCAAAATATATATAAAATTTCATAAATCATTAATAACCTATAGAGAATATGAGCAAAGGACTTGACCAGGCCCCTCACAACAGAGGTGACACAATTGCCCAGTGAATGTGAGCGGGGGCTGTAGAGTGAGGTCAGGGCGACACGACTACACACCCACCGAGTGGCCCACAATGGACAGACTAATCACACCAAGTGCCGGAGAGGATGTGGGGCCACTGCAACTGCCATCCACCGATGAGGAGGGTGGGAATCGGTGCAGTCACCTTGGAGAATTGTTTGGCATTATTTCCTACAGCTGAGTGTTGCGTGTCCTGACTCGGAAATTCCACGCCCAATTAGAACACATAAATGCCCACACTGAAGACTGTGTATAGCTACTCATAGCTATCTAGTTACATTAGCCAGAGACTGGAAACGACCCAAATTTCCATCAACAGTGGAATGGATAAATACATTGTGAGGTAATTAGCAGTGACACTGTACAATCTAATATAACACACAGTGACACAGAACTAAAATCTTGTTCAGCAAAAGAAGCCAGACAACCAAGAGGTACACTGGACAGTTCTATTTACATGAAGTTCAAGAACAGCCCAAGCTCATCAATGAGGACGGAAGCCCAGATGTAGTTATTGGGGAAGGTTATTTGGAAGGGGACACGAGGGGCTGCTGGGGAGCCGGGGAGGTCCTGTTTCACAGCCCGGTCAGCGATTTCACAGGTCTGGACCTTCTGTGAAAATCTGTCAAGTTCTCAGGCTTCTCATTTGTGCACTTTTCTCTGCGTGTTTTACTTCAACAGTTTACTTGAAGGAACATACTTGGGTTTGTAAAGTTGAAAACAGCCACAAAATCCTCATCGTGTCACAAAGAGTATATTATAGGATGTTCAAAACCATTAAAAACCAAGATGTCCTCTCACTCTGAGTCAAAAAACAAACAAATAGAAAAGGAGGTGGGTTCACAAAGGACTTCCTGGTAGACAGCCTACACGGAGCGTCCCGGCCGCGTCGCTCCAAGGGCAGGCCAGCCTTCCTCCCGCAAAGTGGCCTGCTCACCTGTCAGCCACCAGCTTCGCTGAGCTCTAGGAGTGGTGTTACCCTGACTCAGGCCTCCGGCCCTCTCACTGGCAGTCCCAGCTGTTCACCGCGTGCCATGACCAAGGGACAAGGGAGGCAGGGCACGGTCAGCCTTCCTTTGTCAGGATGCAGCTCAGGGGGGATCTGCGTTTTCATTCCACGTTTACTTCCCCGACGTATAGGATTGGGTGTAGAACACTTTGGGGGCTTCCTCTCTCTCTGAAATAGCTAGATAGCTTTTACTGAGATGCCCAGGACACCATGGAGCCTCTGTTGAGCAACTTGGCTGAATTCATACTGGCCTTTTTTTATGAGAAAGGGGCTCTAATCTGGAAGGTGTCTCTGGTGAAAGAAAGTGCCCTTAAATTCAGAAGGGTGGATTGACTCCCTTATGAGAGGCGTAGGCTTTTCAGTCCCAGTGGTTACTGACCAGTAGTATGAGAAGTATTGGTCTGACCAGCTGGACATTTTTACAAGCCCTCTTTGTGCAGCTGGTCAAGATGCAGTTGCTCCCTCCTGAGTAGTAGCTGGAGTTACACGAGGGTAGGTGAGGCCTTCAAGAATACCCAGCCTAGCCCCTGGTTGCAGGGAGGACACCGAGGCCAGGGAAGGAAAGGATTTGCAAGTTGAGCAGGAAGGATGCAGAGACACCTGGCCATGACCCAACCTGGGCTTTGAGGACACAGCAAGGTCTATTGATCCAAAGTTAGCTGTCACCCTCTCCCTTTGCTTCCTACCATTAACCAGGTCACACAGCCTCGTGAGGAGAGGTGGGTGCTATCTGCACCTCCCGAGGAAGCAAATGGGTCAAGCCCCATCTGGCGTGGGCAGAGGAGAGAGACGATTGTGTGGAAGGGCAAGCCCAGACAAACACGCATCCTTGTGCAGCTTGCAGAGGGTATAGGGAAGAGGAAGGGCCTTGGCCTCTGGAAGTACATGGTTTGAGTTCCACCTGCATCTCTTAACCTTTCCTGACCTTAGTTGCCACACCTGTGAAGCAGGGTTGATGATTGTATCCACTGTGTGGGGCAGCTGTGAGCAGTGAATAGCAAGAGAATTGCTTAGAACAGTGCCCATATCACTGAGGCACTGCAAGTGGTGAGGGTGGGTGACCACCCGAAAAGGCAAGGGGCCATTCTCCCAATTCCTTGGGTGAGGAAAAAAGGGAAAGACAGCTCTTGGTACTTGCCCATAAGGTAGAGCCTGTCTATTGCCCAAGCTAAACATTACTGGCCTCAGTGAAACCCTAGCCTCGGAGAAGGACCACTTAGTGGTTAGAAACATGAAAGGAGAACCTGATAAGCGGAGTTCTGGTTGGGGCTGGGAGAGGTGCTAAAGGCAGACCAATGTCACCCCCTTCACTGTCAGCCTCTAGGTGACCATTCTGATCAGCACCTAGCCCCTGGGGTGGGAGGTGACAGCCTCTCTGTAGAATGGGCAGCCTGAGGTGCTCTGACAGTCATGAAGTCTGCGCTGGAAACCATTCCCCTGGGACCTGTCAGTGGATTGTGAAATGTCCACTGTTAGAGAGCCATTTTTTGGCTTAAAGCCCTAGCTCGCAGAGCAAAAGAGCAATTTGCCTCAATCCCTACCTGTGTGAGTTGCATGCAAGTGGGTTTTAAAGAAGGTGGCGGAGAAAGCTTTAAGGCTGCCTCACATCTGAAAGGGAATAGCAATGACAACACAATTACAGAGACCACTTGGTGTTGTGGGCCAACCCAATTTCACATGTGCTGTGCTAGGTGATTCCTCATTTTACACAGTGCCTCCTCTCTTTGTCTCCTATGTATCTCTGAACACTTCTGTGAAGCAGGGATCACCCCCATTTTACAGATGGGGAAATAGAGACCACTCCCATTCCAGGGAGCAGAGCAGCCAATGTCAGATGGGGGATCCTGGATCCACAGGCATGAGGATGGAGAAAGGGGAGACCTGTAAGGGGAAGTGAAGGGTCCCCAGAAGGCCAGGCTCATAGATGTAGGAAGGGTCTACCTACCAGCAGAGCTGAGAAAGGTGAGCTGCATTCAGGCTGGCAACTTTCCATCTGGTTTGTTAATACTCGGACCCGAGTTAGAGAATGAAGAGCTCCTGCCCCAGGGCCTTGTCTTTGCCCCTCCTTCCTCCTGGAGTTCTCGGCCAGGTGTCTCCAACATCTCAGGTTTCAGCAGTCTCTCCCCAGAGAGACCTCAGCAACACACAATCGCCCTCTGCCTCACACTCTGCCTAATTTTCATCAGTGTTTCTGATGGGTTCTGTCTGCTGTCTGCCCCATCACTAGCAGGCCAGTTCTGTCTTTGTCTCGATGTCACAGTATCCAAGCACCTGAAACAATGCCTGGTGTGGGGCAGGTGTTCAGTCGATGACTGCAAAATGAATGAATGAATGAATGAGTAGATGATGAGTGAACTGAGCAGTTGCTCCTGTCGCACCCCACACTGACACTATAGGAGGTGTCAGAGGGACACACACCGCTCAGTTCCAGCCTCTCAGTCCTTAGTAACAGGTCACTGGGCCCTTCTATAGAGGCTTTGGTGGAACCTAAAGTATTTAAAAGACACAGATGTGGGAAACAAATTCATTTGTGCGGACAACAAGCTATTCTGGGATGATGTTGTGCTGCGCTTTAATGAAATGAAATTTCAAGCTTGTGATTAGCCTTCATCGGCACCATTTCTGCTTTTGTGTCCAGTGTTTAGTGTGGTTTGTTTTTTAAAGAGACTGAAGGTGGGAGAGCAGCTCCTGGCCTCTCCCAGTAAAGCTGGCGCCAAGGGCAGTAGCCTCTGGAGCACCTGCAGTGTGCTGAGCGCCGCCCCGGGGCCCTGATGTGCGTTGTCTCACTCAATCCTCACAACAGCGCCAGGTAGGGAAGAGACAACTAAGGCCTCGCCCAGCTGCCATTCGGTCCTCACAGCCTCCTTCCCTTTCCAGTTGTCAGGTTGCTCAGAGTAGGCAGTCAGACTTGCCCAGGACCACCCCCCGGGCAACCCTTTGGCAATGTGCCAAGTCAGTTATCTATTTTGCTTTTTTCTTTTAAGATGGGAGGGTCATCCTGCAAAATGTGGGTCAGGGGACCTCCCACTCTTGGAAAATTGGTGTTGTTCCCTGGCAGCCTGGGAGTTGGCTCGGGCTGTGAGGATCCAGTTCTGGCTTGGTGTGCCTAGCAAACCAAATGCAAAGAGGCCTGGCCACCACGCTCCCGGGTCCCCACTTGATCGCACCCCCCCACCCAGTGAAGCCTGCCCAGGCACAGCAGCATTTCCGTACCTGTCAGGTGGACTCCTGCCAGAGGGTTTTGTGAGATATTCCAGGATCAGAAAACCACGGTCAACTAGGTTCCACCTCCAGTTTACGGAAGACTTATTTTCTTCCCACTTGAGAACAGTTGTCCAGGGACTGGAGTTCTCAGCCTTCTTCTGCTAGTAGTTTGTTTTGTGGCTTTATGAAAGTCACGTGTAAACCAAGGCTTTTCTCAAGTTTTAAGAATCGTTGAGAGTCCGCATTGCCAGACTCTAAGGGACCTAAGGAACGTATCAATGGCCCAGACCGCCTCTGCCCAGGGGAAGACCCATAAGGTGCGTGTGGTAACACAGTGGTGGGTGAGGGGGAGCTCGGAGGAGACCCTAGCCAGCCCTGGGGGGACGGGAGAAAACCCCCAGGCTGCGGTAGCAGGGTAGAGCAGCAGGCAGACTGTGGTGGTTCATTTTATGCCTCAACTTGACTGGGCTAAGGAACCCCCAGAATGTTGGCAAAACATTATTTCTGGGTGTGTCTGTCAGAGTGTTCCCGGAAGAGATTAGATTTGAATTAGTGACTGGGTGAGCATCGTCTTCCCGACCCCCAGTGGGCACCCGACTAGAACAAAAAAGCAGAAGAAAGACAAATCTACGCTCTCTGCTTGAGCCAAGATAGCCATCCTCTCCTCTCCTCAGATGTAGCTCCTAGCTCTGGGCTTTTTGAACTCAGATGGGGGCTTATACCATATGCCTCTTGATTCTCAGTGCTGTGGACTCAGGCTGAACTTCACCATGGGTTTTTCTGAGTCTCCAGCAGGCAGGCAGCAGCTCATGGGACTTCTCAGCCTCTATGACCGTGTGAGACAATTCCTAGAATAAATCACCTCATATATGCCAATATGTGTCCGGTTGGTTCTGTTCCTCTAGGAACCCTGACTAATGCACAGGCCACAGTGGAGCAAAGTGAGTCCCAGCTTCATCAAAGGGCCAGAGCAAGCGAGTCCTGGCCTCTGCAGGGATCAGAAGGAAATTCAGGGGCAAGGACCAAAGGAATAAGAACAGAAGCTATCCTGGGAAAGGCAGGCCTCCTCCCAAATGCTGTTCCTGATTTGGGGGCAGAAGTGTCCCTGCAAAGGCAGGCAAGCCAAAATGGATCACAAGCCAATTCTCAGTCCTCCTGTTTGTGGACTTCTCTCTTGGTGGGGGTAGGGGCGAGGGTGGGGTTAAAGAAGGCAGGGAATCCTTGCCGGGTGGCCTGTTACTCCTTTCAAATCTCTCCAGCCACCCATGGGGGCCTGGGCAGAGAGAGTGCTCCACAAATGTGTGTGCACAGACCCTACACCCGTGTTTATTTGAAAGGCCGATTCAGATGCTGGTGCATTTGGTGGCCAGATACCTAGCCTGCCCTTTGGTGTAGCTGACAGTGGGCCAATGGACCGGTGCTGCGCCAGAGGCTTGGGGCTGCAGACAATGCAGGCTTTGATGCCAAGTCTGGAATCAGAGGAAGACTCTTTACCCAACTCATTCTCTTACCTAACAAGCCAGTGGGCACGTGATGTCTGGAGGTCAAATGCCTTGCTGTCTGTTCCCTCTCGAATTTAACTGAGCTCATGAAGGCCACAGACTCAGGCTATCAGCTTTGTACTTCATCGGAAGCACTCTTTTGGCTGTGTTAGTGGCTCCAGTGCTGCACTTACACTGACTTTATTTTTTTTTTCATAATAATAATTTTATTTTTTAAATTTTTTTAACCATTGTTCAAGTACAGTTTTCTGTCCTTTACTCCCATCCCAGCCCACCCACCCAGCCCTCCCACCTCCATCACACTGACTTTAAAATGATGTTTACACCTCTATCTTCCTTGGGTACATATGAGTGAGAAAAGATAGGGTGATTTTAATCTCTGGTGGTTTTAGGGTCCAACCATAACTGCTGAGTAAGAGCAGTTAATTGGAGCTTACTGGGAGCAGCCTTTGTACCCAGGACATGAGCCCTTGGTCTGCAGTGGGTGTGGGAAAAGGCAGAGCAGCCACACTCACGGTGTCCTGCCTCCTGCAAGTTTCTCTCTTGTTTATTGTTCTGTTTAGAAGTATGGGAAGACAGGAGGAAGTTGTAGAGAGACCTCCAAACCCTCGGTTCTCAGGCCTGGTGACAGGAAATTGTTGTCATCCGTTGCTAACTGCACCTTGACCTGCAGGGGTGCAGACCCACTCCAATGGGATGGAACCTCCTGCAGGTGGCTGTGCTCGCAGGCCTGGACTTGACAACCCCTGAATCTCCTCATCCTCACTTCTCCCTGTGACGGGATGGGGGATGGGAGTTGGCAGAGGAGGGTACAAGTTTGGTCCACTGGTGGGGACCATTTGCAGGCATCCTTTTCTAGGCAAATACTTTCTCTTTCTTTGGAAAGCTCCCATTTCAGGGGGCAGGGAATCAAGGATTGCTCTGGATGGTGCCATGATCCCAAAGCCAGAGCCTGGGGAGTGCAGGACCCCAAACCAAGTCTGTAGAGGGGCCTGCAGGCAGTGTGAATGCTGGGAGAGCCTCCAGAAAAGAGGGGAGGGGAGGGAAAGGGCAGGGTGTAGACGCAGCCCCCCTGGACAGCCACCGCAGTCACCCAGCTCGCCCTCTTGCCCTGGGCTCACGTTGACCACATGGGGACCCTTAGAGCAAAACCAGACAAATGGCAGTAGGAAGGGAACAGACAAGGGGGCCAGTGACTGCATCAATCACCGGTACTAGTGTGGCTCTGAGCTTCCTGGTAAGAACAGAAGACAGAGAGGCAGCAGCTATTCCCATTGTCACTAAAAGAAAATATACCAATTTTTCAGGGAGACTTTTTTTCCCCCTGGCAACAATTCCAGAAAGAATTATGTGACAGAACACCCCAGGGGAACATCCATGTGTTGGGAAGGAGGCCACCAGGTCTGCAGGGCCTTGGAAATTCCAGCAGTGCTCTGGGAAGAAGGCCAGGCCAGGACTCCATGCTGGTCCAGGGCCCAGGAGGAAGGTGCTGTGAGGTGATCGGAGGCTGTCCTCTGTAGGAGGAAGGGAGCTGGGGAGGTGCCCCCAGACTCAAAGTGGAGGCCAGGGGTGCTGACACTCCATGTACCTGTCATTTCACCATTTGTATGTTTTGTCTCAGTGAGAGAGCCTACATCCATCTTTAGGGACAACAGCCCAAGGCAGTGCCAGGGAAATAGGGCTTGCTCCTGGCCTGCGCCAGGTAGAAGGGGGATTGTAAAGGTCAGAATAAGTGGTCAACATTTCAGCAAAGTGAAGAAAGCAGCCCTGGACCCCTGAAAGAAAGGAAGGAGTCTGGGAAGCTGGTGAGGCTTGAGGACTGAGCTGTTGGGCCTCTGTAGGCTCTGGGTCTTATCTGTGTCAAAGCTGTGTCAACCAATGGTTGCTGCCACCAATTCAAATGCCAACAGGCATCCCCAGTTTGGGGAGTAGTGAAGAAGGAAACCTTATTTAGTACAAACAGCTCCAAAACAAGTAACATAGCATGGCTATGAAAACAGCACTGCTGTGGAATGGCTCTAGCAGCATGAGGCTGCCCCAGGGCCAGGCCCCTCTTCAGCTGGCAGTCTGAGGACAATGATCCCTTCCAAGATGGTCTGCTCCACTCTGCTCTGCCCTGCAATCTGTGCAGCTTCCACATTGGAGAGACTTAGGGTCTCAGCTCCACACAGGGAAAGGTAACCTGTAGTGCTCACTGGAAAGTGCACTGCCCATGCCAGTGGGGACCTGACTTATGTAGACAAAAATTCCCCACCCTGGTCCCTGATTGGTCAGAATAGAGCTGCTTTGATTGGGTGGAGCTGTCCAGCTCTGATTGGATGGGGAAAGCCTTAGTCCTATTGGTTAAAATAGGATTCCAGGAACTCCTTTATAAGGGCTGACTCAGATGGCATAAACTCAGTGCTGGCAAGCAGTTCACTGGGGAGGCAGGGTGTTTAGTGCTGCTAGGCTCTGCATTTTTTTTTTTTTTCCTGGTCCAGTTAGCCACCAGGAGACCTTCTTATATTCTTAATCCCCAAGGTTCACAGCTGAAAAAGTGATGTCTCACAGGAAGAAGGAGAGAAGGAGGGGAAGGGAAGGGAAGGGTGGAAAGGGGAAGTGGGGGAGGGGAAGAGGAGTGGAAGGAGAAAGAGAGGGGAGAGGAGGGAGCCAAAGAAGGAAGGAGGAGGGAGGGGAGGAGGAGAGAAAGAAGAGCTGGAGGGGAGGGGAGGGGAGAAGGGAAGAGAGAGAGGGAGAGAGGAAGGGGAAGGAGAGGAGGGGAGGGAGGTGGAAAGAAACGGAAAGCTGAGAGGACAGAGAGGGCATGAGGCAAATGAGACAGAGGTCAGGAAGAGAGTGAAGGTCAAGACTGTGACTGGGAGTTCTTTGTTCTGCTCTCTGGTCAGAGCCATCTCATGAGCCCCCCAAAATAAAAACTTATCAATAAAAAGGGGTTGTAGAAACCTGTCCAATGGGAAGCCTCAGGAGCTGACTTCCCTGACCCTGAGGTCTAAGAATGGTCCCAACTAAGTTGCCATGTTGGCGGTGAGGGAAGGGGGGAGCAGCTGTGGAAGCCCCCTGTGAAGGGATCTGTGAAGACCCTAGGAGACTCGTAGAAGCTGTGGGTTACTCTGGCTCTTGGACCTCCCTTCACCCCCTAAACAGACCCACCAGAACTGGGGAAGGAGGGAAGAGAAATAGCAAACCAAAGGGTTAAGTTGGTGACTGGGAGATGGAGGGCTGGGATTTATCATCAGGAGGGGGCCATGCCCCTAATGGAGCTCCCACCCATCTGGGAGGTCTGAGGGCAGACTGGCTCTACCCCAGACCATACAAACTGTGTCAAGGCCCTTGTAGACATAAAAGAATCGATACCTTGATCACGGTTTGAGTGTGTTGTGAAATCTCTCACCTGGCCTTCCCTGTTCTCCAGTACCCTCCTCACTTCTGTACTGAATTTATAACAAGCTGTAATTTTGGAAGTTGATTTAAATTTTTGAATGTATGAACCACTGTTTATTATTTCAGGCTGAGTAAGAAGTTATTCTTTTTACATTTTGATTCATAAGGTTTTATAGAAAATCACAAGTCTTCAACAAGAAAAAATTATCTAGGTCTGCTGGGAATAGCATTTTATACAAACTTCCGAATTCTCACCCAAGTGCCCCAGGCTTGGGGTTTGCCGTTTGTGTCTCCGGCTGAGCGTTGTCCTGAAGCAGCCGTGACTCAGCTGCTTCAGGATAAACCTGGGTGTGAGTTCTCCTCAAAGATTCAAACCTCCCCCTTGGCACATGCCTTTCAGTGGCTACATCACCTCCGTCACATCTGCTCAGTAATGTCCCGATTCTACTGAGTCACAGGGGAACCGCAGGCTGCAAGTGGCTGAGGAGCTCTCATGCGGGGTGGGCTGAGCGTGGCCGGCCGTGTGACTCAGCAGCCAACAGATGCCATCATGGAAGAGCAGAAAAAAAACAAAAGGGCAACTTGTCCACAAGAAAATATGATGAGCTGCTTTTTATGGTTTCAGTGGTATGCTGCTGGTCAGGTGTCACCTGTCCTACTCTCCCAACAAATCTGTCAGAATGGAAACTGTTGTTCCCTGGGGCAGGCTGAAGTCGAGGTCAAGGCAGTTCTGGAAAAAGCAGGATGCTCAGGCCTTCAGTCAGGGCCAGTGTGCTGTTCAGGGGCCTCTTCAGCCCACAGAAGATGCTCCCCTGTGTGGATGCTGAGTGGCACCCTGCTCAGGTCTGATCTGCTCCCGCCCACTGCAGTTTCTTCTGCCACAAGCGCCGACTTACTTGAAACTGTGCAAAAAGGGAAGTCTCAGCCAGGAAACTAACCCTCTCAGGTCTTCCCACACCCTTGCTCCCAACAGTCCTGCCCCTGCTTTAGAAACAGCATTGGGGTGAGTGCTGGGGAGCCCGCCACCCAAGCCCATTGTACAGCAGAGCTGGGGCAGCAGGAATTGGAGCTTCTGGAAGGTTGGTGATCCCAGCTTTAGAGAACTCTCCCTGTGTGTTGTGGTAACCAGTTAGGAGAGGAAGACCGTTGGTACAGCTCAGCATTTGAAAACACACAGAGAGCGTCAGCACGATCACCATGCTGACGTGGCTGATGTGGCACCAGGCTTCCAAGGGTCACACTCTGAGAAGGAAGAGTCCTTGGCCTTTTTGGAGGGCTAGGGAGCTAGGCACAGCCACTCAAGACAGATGTTGTGGGCCTGGGTGTGAAACTGGCCTAGGGCGTGGCTGCTCCAAGGGGGCCCAAGAAGGGGAGGCTGGCACTCTCTGTCAGCCCCCAGAAGAGTCTCGGGATGGCTGACTGTCATGAAGACTGGGGTTCAGGTGAGGCCCGCTAGAAGGAAGCCTTTACACTGAGCTCTGACAGCCAAACCTAAAGCTCCCTTGTTGAATTATTTTTCTTCTGTCCTGGTCTCAAATTCTGAATTCTCCCCCTGTCCATCAGCAGCCCAGGGACGGGACCCAGCTCTGTTTTCTGGTATGAAGCCTCTTGTCTCTGCGTGGCCCTGGCCTCTCTCCTTTGCACCGTCTCTCTCTTTCCACAGTTACCTCTAGGGTGTTCTCACTGGGGGAGCTTGGCTTATAGTTCTTATAAGTTATTTATAACTTATTTTATTTCATTTTACTTTATTTTATTTTTCAGAGTAAATAGTTTATTTTCTCATGTAATTAAAAGATCAGAAGAATAACATGAACTGCTTTTGTAAAATTTTTAATATTTCATAAAATTCCTAATATTGCCAAGAAACAGGCCCATTAAGAGACACACATACACGTCTTTTCTGACATGCTACAGAAAAGAGCATGCCAGCATTGCTGTCGATTTGTGGATTAATAAATAGGCAATTATTTTAACATATGCTCATCAGCATGAGCTGTGGAAAATGGCCGCTGTGGTGCAGGCCCACTGTGTGTGTTGCCTAGGAGGCAAGTGTTCAGTGATTGGGGTCGTGACCTCTGAGAATCCAATGAAAGCGACTCGCCATTTCAAAAAAGCACACAAAGATAGAGCCAATAAACAAGACACAACTTTAGGGTGCTGATGGCAACCTGAATCCAGGCCAAGAGCCTGTGACCCACATGCACTCCCATGTCCACAGGGAGATTTTAGGCTGCAAGTGTAAAGTGAGCCCTCTGATCGAGCCTACTTTTTTTTATAATCCTCACTCGAGGATATGTTTATTGATTTTAAAGAAAGAGGAAGCGGGGACAGACAGACAGACAAACACTGATGCGAGAGAGAAACTGATCCATCTCTCATGCGCCCTGACCAGGGGTGGAACCTGCAACCTAGGTATGTGCCCTGAGATCGAACCCCAGACTTTGGGCACACGAGATGTTGCTCCTACCACCTGAGCCATCTGACCAGGGCTCAGCCCCTACTTTTGAGAATTTAATGTAATTCATGGACTTCTTTCCTCATAAAATCCACATTAGGATATGTGCATTTCCTAATTCATCTAAAACTTAGCATTAATTTTCAGAAGTTTCAGACTGCTCCTGAAGCCCCTTCATAAAGACTCAACTCTGTTTTCTGATGATGACATTTAATCAACTGTGAGTGTGAGCCATCCCTAGTATGGGGGTCTCTCCTGTGTCCCCCAGTACTGTCCCTGCTGGAAATCCTCTCCTCCTCCTTGGGTTGCCTTGCTCACTCTGTGGCTCCTCACTATGACATCCAGTGGTCAAAGCCATGGGTTCAGAGATGTAGTCAACGTTCTGGTTTTGAATGGGGCTCGTGGAATAAGGGATTTTGGGTCTCTTTTTTCATACATTGGACGTTTGGGTCTCCCTCACACACAGGTTGAAACGTGAGTAGTACAAAATTTGGTTGGATCGAAGTTTGCTTATTGGATCAGAAACATAATAGAATTGGGAGAATGGCAACTGATAAAACCCTGTGTGAGGAAACACCAGAAAGAGTGAGAAATCTTCATCTGTGAAGACGGTGGCTGAGAGAGCATACATATAATATCAAGGAAATCATTAAGGCTGTCAGTAGCTCACACTGGGGTTTGCTTACCAAAACCGAAAATACTGAAATTAAGGGGGCTTGCAAAAAAGGAGAAAGACAGTATCTTCCATTGGCTTTAACACTAATTTGTATAGTAGGTAAAGGAAACACATGGGCCTCATTATCTTGAGATATTGTGTAAGTCATAGACACAAATAGGTTCAAGAAAGTTTAGAAATTACTGAAGGAAATCAAAGAAGACCTAAATGAAAAGAAAGACATCCTGTGTTCATCAGTAGGAATATTTAATATTGCTAAGATGTCAATTCTACCCATAGCAATCTACAGATTCAATACCATACAGAAATGAAAAAGCTTATTCTCAAATTCATGTGAAGCTCAAGGGGCCCCAAACACCCAAAACCATCTTGAAAAACAAAAACAAAGTCACAGAACTTACACTTCTCTATTTTAAAACGTACTATCCGCCTACAGTAACCCAAACGTATGACACTGCGTAAGAACAGACAGGAGGATCAAAGGAAGAGAAATGGGAGTCTGGAAATAATCTCGTACATCCATGGCCAACTGATCTGGACAGGGGTGCGAAGTCCATTCGCGGGGACAAACAGTCTCTTCTGCAAATGGTGCTGGGACAACTGGAAAGCCACATGCAAAAGAGTGACGTTGAACCTCTACCTCAAACCACATACAAAATTAACTCAAAATGGATAAATGACCGTAATACAAAAGCTAAAACCAGCCCAGGCCAGGCAGCTTAGGTGACTGGAACACCACCCCTACACAAAAAGGCTGTGGGTTCCATCCCCCATCAGGGCACACACAGGAGGCAACTGGTCAGTGTTTCTCTCACTCTCTCCTTTTCCCTTCCTCTTTCTTAGAATCAATAAACATATCCTTGGGCAAGGATTTTTTAAAAAAAACAACATTCTAAAAAGCCACAACCATATAACTCTTAGAAGAAAATAGGCCTAAAACTTTATGACCTCATATTTGACAATGGATTCTTAAATTTGACATCAAAGTCTTAAGCTACAAAAGAAAAAATAGATAAATTGGACATCAAAATAAAAAACTTATGCACCAAAGGATTTTATCAAGAAAGTTGAAAAAAGTATATGGTATGACAGAAAATATTTGCATATTTTTTATCTGATATCCAGAATATATAAACTGCTACTTACAACTCAACAACAGAAAGACAAAGCAACTCAATTTTAAAAATGTGCAATGGATTTAAATAGACATTTCTCTAAAGAAGACACACAGCTAGCCAACAAACAAAAAAGATGTTCAAAGTCACTAGTTATTGGGGACATGCAAATCAAAACCACAATGATGTGCCACTTTGTGCCCACTGGGATGGCAGTAATATCATTACAAAGTGGAAAGTAACAAGCGTTGGGAAAGACGTGGTGAAGTGCCATGTGGCCAGGGCTGGTGGGGACCTAACACGGGGCAGCTGCTGCGGAAGACGACTCGGCAGCTCCTCGAAAAGCCGAACACAGAGTTCCCCTGACTCAGCGATCCCACTCCTAGGGGCACACCCGAAAGAACTGAACACTCAAATAGGTGCTTGGACGTCAGTGTTCACTGCAGCATTATCCACAATGGCTAAGAGATGGAAGCAATTCAAGTGTCCATCAACAGATGACAAAATAAACAGAATGTAGGAATATATACAATGGGAAATTATTCCGCCTTTAAACGGAGTAAAGCGCTGACACACGCCACAACAGAGATGAAGCTCGAAAACATCGTGCTTGTTGGAATGAGCCGGATACCAAAGGACAAAGTTGATTGATGCCACTTAGATGTGGTCCCCAGAAAAGGTCTCTGGGGACAAAAAGCAGAATGCTGGTTAACCGGGGCTGGGGACAGAAGTAAGGGTTAGTGTTTAATGGGGACAGGGTTTCTGTTTGAGGTAAAGAGACAGTTTTGGAAATAAGGTGCTGATTTCACAACACCGTGAATGCACTTAATGCCACAGAGTAGTAAACTTTTTTAAAAAAGAAAGATGTAGAGAAATGTGTAGATTATACCATCACACGAGTCATAGAAACCATGGTGGGATGAACCACTGGCCTTTCTCCCTAGAGCTTCATTCCACACCAGCACAAGTGTCAGGATTCCAGACGGGACGGCCTTGTCCCAGACTTTGAGGTGAATTAGTGTGACTGGGTCAGCATGAGCCTTTGGTTCTGCGGGGACTTGTCCTCAGTGCCAACAGGTGTGGTGACTGCAGACACTCCTCAGGCAAAATGGAGCGGCCCTGGAATCTGCCACTGCCCTTCTGGCAGATCTGGAGCTGCAGGCCACGCTGTTCCTTGAGCATCAGAGATCGCTCAAGTAGCGCAAGTCCCCTAGTCACAAAATAGTTCCCTTTTCAGAGGAATGACAACGAAGGAAACTGCATTCCATTAGTGTACTGGTAAGACAGAAAAACTCTCTTACACACACGAACACGCACACACACTAGTTTCACAAGCTGGCAATGACTCTCCTCTCCATCTGGCGTGCCTACGGGCCAGCTTCCCGTCTGGCTCCTTGAGGACACGGACAGCCAGGCTTCCACCACGGACCCCACACAGCTCACAGCTTGAAGGCCACTCCCTGTAATCTAGGCAGCATCCCAGGCACAATCTGCTAGCACTCCATCACTGCAAGAAAGAGTCTCAGCCAGTTCAGACAGAATACAGTGGGCGGTGATGAGGGGCTCAGGGAATTGGGGAGGGGGCTGGGCTGCTCCGGATGGCTGGGAAACACGAAGCACAACCCTCTCTAATGGCAGAGGTTGTCAGTCCCAGGTCCCACTGGGACCTGCTAAGTCTCTGTTCCTGCTTCATTCACTGTAGATGTCACCCTCCAAGCCAGGGTAGGTCACTTGCCCCTCTGTGAGTGCCCAGGCCAATGAGACAAAGGATTTTGCTTCCTAGACTCCCATGGTGGAGGGTGGCTCTGGAGACTTATCCCCACCTGCCCAGAACGCAGAGGGAGAAGCCATCCCCAGAAGGACACTAAGGGGTCAACAGGAAACAGAATGAATGATGGACAGACAACCTCCAGTCATATATTACATAAATCATGCCCTTCCTGAAGAAATATGAGATCCCACTGGACTGCGAACAAGGGTCAGGACTCATACAAGGCTCTATAAATATCGCCTCTCTAGGAATCTTCGGGTGTGTTTGTGCATCTGGAGTAGCTGGTGCCTGATGGAAAATTCATGGGTTTTTAACTCCGGCAGAACTGGCCATGCTCCCTCTGCTTTCCCACAGAAAGACGACGACCCGCTGCTGCCCGCTCTCACAGCCTTGGCAGCAGCGGCCGCAGGCCCTTTTGGCTGCAGCTCCGTTGTGGAGGGCGTTGCTTTCCCAGGGTAACCCAGAGGGGCTCCCCTGGGCAGAGACTGTGGAAGCCTGGTGAAGTCACCCCCTTCTCCTCGTGTAGCTGAGCAGGACATAAAATGACTCTCTCCTGACAAATGCAACCTGTTCCTTGTCCCAGGATCCTGCATATGAGTGCCTGTGCCAGGCCAAGGGAAAGAAGGAAAGCCAGAGGGCCCGGCTGGCAGAAGAGGCATTCCAGGCGGAGCTGGGGGTGTGGGGGCAGGTCAGGGTCAGGCGCATGTACCCACAGCAGGGCCACAGGAGCAGGGCTGAGGCCAGTCACAGAGGGAGAGTCCCAGAGGAGGGGTCAGTCCAGGCGGCGATCGAGAGAGAGAAAGGAAACAACCGACTCTGTGGCCAGGCCTGTCCCCCTCAGACACATGCCAGTCCCTGGACAGGCCTGTTCAGTATGAGAAAGTGAGCAGAGCATCCCCTCCACAGGGTGGCTGTGGTAGCAGGGCCAGGACTTGGACCCAGGCCCCTCCATGAGAGGAACCAGCAAAGAGGACATGAGTGGGGACAAGTGAGGATGTGGGATGGGGGATAGGCCTTCCTGGGAATGAGGAATTGAGGGCTGGGCATTGCTCTCCCAGGGGTCAGGGGACACCACTTTCAGCTGCTTGAGTCTTTCTCTGTCCCTTCCCATTGACTCCTGCAATGACTGACTGACAGTAACCTTGAACTTTGACTCCATGTCAAAGCTAGGTTTTACCTCTGCAGAGGTAGCTGGAATTGAAGGCCAGGTCACAGCCCAGCGCACGCACATCCAGAAGGAGGGCGGCTCCACAGCACTGTCACTGGGAGGAGAGTTTGTGCGCCTGTGGAAGGCATGGCCCAGAGTGCCTGATGGTGGACGCCTCCCACCAGGGTAGAGGTGCCCCTGCAGCCCTCTGGATTGGGGGTCAGGCCATCAGGCTTGTTGTCTAGGGTGGCATGAGCCCCAGTTTGTAGACAACATTTACGTGGTTCTCAGGACTCACGTTTTCCTTCTTGCACCCATGTTCTCTTTCCCTCCATATTTGAAATCATGCAGAGATGAGGCCAGATGGAAAGTTCCCAGCAACTCTTAAAGTTCACATCACATTTCCTCTCTCGCCGTTTGAGTCCATGATCTGAAACAGGAGCTTGCATCAGAACACAAACGCTGATGCAGTAGCTGCCAATGAGAGTTCTGCACAGATGCTGACCCGGGACCATGCAAACTTCAGGGAAGGTTCAGTGACTAGTCCTGTCCAACAGATGAGAAAACTGAGGCTCAGAAAGGGGAGGAGCCTGACCCCAGATCACGTGGCCGAGACAGCAGCTCAGGGCTGTGGACCTGCAGTGCTGGACTGCACGCAGCACACCCTCTGGTCCCTCAGACGCTGTGCCGCCACCTCTTCTGCCCCCACACCTCACCCCTGCAGCCTTGCTAATTGGAAAGGATTTTCAAGTAAGAATGATCAATACTTCTGAGGGTACACTTAACTGTCACACTCCGCCCTGCCCATGATACCTGAATTACATCCTGTTGTTCCCAAAACTCCCGCACTGCGACCCAGAGCTCTGATGAAATTAAAGGAACGAGTGTGGCAGCTACAGCCTTCGAGACAACTCTCAAAAGACGGTGAGGGTTAGCTCACCTGGTTCTCCATTGAGTCATTGGTTAACAAATGCTAACACCAAATGTCTATTTGCTGTGTGTTTGCTGCGCAGTCCCATTTGGAACAGGATGGGGAGAGAGAGAAACACTTAGAAAGTTAAGACAGTTAAGTGAGACCCAGTGCTACACTGCCTATTTCAAGATGAGGGAATAGAGAAACACCGCACGGGAAATCCTCCCGCTCTTGGCTGATGTCCACGGAGCCGGGCACCACGTTTAACTCCCCAGTTAACACCAGGGAGGTGCTGATCTGTCCTCAGGTTGAGGGCACTGCCTAAGACCTGCAGCCGTCTGGTTGCGGTCAGCTTGGGGTTTTAACCACTAATTAAGCTGGCTCAGCTTGTTGAGAACAGGCTCCCCTCTTGACCAGGCGAAGGGAATCCCACACCTCTGGTGAAAGAGGCCGTCCCTGGCACACCCAGGACCCTCGTCTTCCCAGGCACGGGGCTGGAGCCGCACTCTGTCCGGCGCTCAGCCCTTCCCAACAAGCCCAGCCTCGAACCAGCTGAACCCCAACCAGGTCAGATACGCGGCTTAAAGTTTCTAAATGTTTGCACTACTAGCAAGATTAAGTAATAATGATAATAATAAACCAACCAATATCAAAAAACCTAGCTGTGAACTACGCTGATCCTAGCAGCCAAAAGGAGGCAGGCAGGCCTGTCTTTGAGAATTAGGTGGGTGGAGTGGGGACCATGGACTGAGCTCTGGGTCTCTGGAGACAGCCCCTTGCTCTTGTTATCACATCTACTGTACCTTGGCATCTGGCAGTGACTTCAGGGGCTTTTCCACATGTGGCTCAGAGGACCCAGGCTCAAATGCCCCCCACACCACCTCAGTAGTCCCCAGGCTACCTTGAGTTGGGACAGGGGCATTCCCAAGCTGCTCTGGGGGGAGACAGCCCAGCACAGTGCCCCTGGGCACACAGTGGCAGAGCCCAGCTTGGTGGAAGCGGGAGGGGCAGCCAGCAGGCCCGGGAAAACTGCCCACACTCTGGCTCAAAAGGAGAAAGAGAGTTGTTCCTCAGAGTTCCTTGTGGGTCCCATGTCCTGCCATATCACTTCCGTTAAAACCCAAACCTGGCTGCCACTCCTCTCGGGCTGGAAGTAAAATCTACCACAGTCCCGAAGGACCCTGGGAAAGCTTGTGCACACCTCCCTCCACCTTGGGAAGGGGACCACCTTGCCCACCCTCACCTGCAGTGCCCCCTGCCCCGAAGCGTCCTCCACCTGCTGGGGCCTTCATTGCACCCTGCCCCAGGGACCTGGAGTAGAAAGCTCACTTTTTTTCCTGCCTGTTTGGGTGCAATTGGGATAGTTTTTAATACATTTCTTTTTGCTCTTCATCAACTTCAAACGTATTAAGATGTCCTGAGGGCAAAAGAACCGATTTAGCTCTCTGATTAGAAGGACTGCTCTGGGCCTGAAGCTGTACTCATTCTGAAATACTGACATTAACAGGAAAATCACTCAAGCTGTCTCCTTACTTCCTGTGCTTAATTAAGTGGCTCGGCAGGTGACTCAACCCTTTTATTTCTCAGAATGACATCAGACTTATTTTCCATGTTAATAGCCTGGTTACTTCACTGATTTTTAAAAATCCAATTTCACTTTCTAGTGCAACTTTTGTCTATTTTCCCCCCTCCACCCCAGGAAATGCTAACTCCCATAGTAGCTAAACTCCATCTGCTACACATGCCTTGATCTATTTTATGTCCAGGGTCCAAAATCAGGATTTGAAGAAGGAATTAGAAGTGTGATCCATATTTGCTAATTGCCTAAGCAATTTCACAAAGCGTTGGCATTTTTAGTATAATCAGCACCTCCGTGCCACTCCTGAGTCCTGGAGGTGGCGCCCAGGTCCCTGCAAGGAGCCTCGTCTGGCCCGGAGACCCCCTGCCTCCAGACCTGTCCCGCGCCACTTCGCCCTGTCAATTCCAGGAGGATGCGTCCCACCTCATGAGCTTGTTTGAAGTGCACTGCACATCTGAACTTCATCTGGAAGTTCACCATCATTGCTGTGAGGTGAGTCCCATCATCTGAGGCGGCACAGGAGAGCACTCATCATGGTGGGACGCCGCTGGACTTGCAGCCCCAGAGACGCAGACACTGGTCATTCACGTGGCTGTGACACTGTCGTTTGTCGGTTTGTCTTTTGTTGGGGCTTTGTATGGCGCTTGGGTGAGCTGGGTTTGCGCATGTCCTGCCCGGCTGAGGGGTTTCCTGCACCGAGTCTTCCTGTGCGGCTCCAGCTTCCCAGGAGGAAAGGTCCTGGTGAGGACAGGGGCGCTCATCCAGCCCTGCAGGTCCTGCTCATTCCCCAGTGTTACACAGGGAAGGGGAAGTGGCAGAGACCTGCACAGACCCTCAGACAGCGGTCCCCGCGGCCCCGCCCCCTCCCAGCTGGAAGGGCCTGGACTCCAGCAGAAGGGAGGCCGGCGCGGCCTGTGCTCCATCCAGGCTGTAACACTCAGGCAGGCCCCAGGGCGCGGCCTCGCAGGGTTTCCTTCAGTGATGCTTTTTAAAAATCCAGCAGGAATCACAGACACAATGCATACACTAGGCGCCCACTTCATGTCACTTTCTCCCTTCTGTAACATTTGCATAACAATAATCTGTGGAGGTTGTCCTGGAGGAATACAGTCTCCAATGGCAATGTTCCCCATGATCACATGGCAAGCACCTGCTGCCCACCTTCTTGCCTCAGAACGTCCTGCTTTGTCTAAAGAACAAGGGGGCTAGTTCTAAAGTCCCCTCTGATGAAAAGTGCATCATGATAAAATATGTCCTGGTTGTCCCTTCAGAAAGTTCTTTCTGACCCCTCGACTGTGACCAAAACGTGTACTAGGCACCAGACAGGGACACGCACAAGCTGAGTCCCTGCACCGTCACCGACAAGATCCGACGGACAGTGGCGGGAGGGCAAGGAAGGCACCAAGTAGGTGCTCGCACCCCCTTAAATCAGATCACCCCAAATTGCTGTGGGCTTTCACAGTTCCCATAGCCCGTAAGGTTTGATTCTGCTGGGTCAGTTCCATGCATGGTCTCCCATACAGCCTGGTCCTCACGCCCAAAGACAAGCCTAGCCCCTCACTGATTCCCTGCAAAGCTCAGTCTCTGAAGATGTTTGTGTATGTGTGACAGGCGTTACGGAGTGGTGGGTAGGGATGACTTGCTCACATGAGGTGGTCCATAGATATTCACAGGAGGAATGGGTCGAAGGGCTTCAAATTGAATGTTAGATGAGGCATCTTGTCCTGAGATGTCTTCAGCCTGCATCCCTGCAGGTCTTACCCCGGCCACTTCATGCCACGTCACAGCCCTCCCTTGCAGTGCCAGCGACCTGGGCTGAGCCCTCACACAGTCGCTTCATCCTCAACCCTCCCCATGCACTCAGTCACCCCAGGCTCCACCCTAAAGGCTCCGCCAGCTGTGTCTGTGTGGGGTCACCTCTGCCGAGATGCCCCAGTACACTGTCACCCAGAGACGAGGAGATGGAAGGGGCTGGATGGGAAGGAGGTGGTGTTCTCGGGACGCAAGCTGCTTCCCACTGGCCCCATTGCACCCGTGCTCTGCGGGCGTCGATGTTCTGGCAGAGCGGCCTGACTCCTGGCCCCATTCCCAGGACACCCGACACTCGTTATCGAGGAAGCTGGCGCAGCCTCTGTGGCAGGCGCTGCCCCAGCTGGCCTCCCCGGGCCTCTGTCTGTGGGGCTGTGCTGTCCTTTCTCTGCACTCTGGCTTTGTGCTTGCTGCTCGCTTTCTTGAAACTATCTCAGAACCGAGCAACATATTGTTTAGACGGCATTCATAAGCAGTAAAAGTTAGACAGAAAAGCAAAGAGTGGCTGACATGAAAGTCAGGAGGGTCACTCCTCTGGTGGAGGGGAAGAGGAAGACGTCAGGGGACACCGGACTCCTGTGGCTGCGTTATTGTTCCGCCCTTGGGTGCGGACACTCAGAGACGCTCTACACTCTTCTGGGCTGATGCCCATTTCACAGCGTGTGTATTTCACAACAAAAACCACTTAGAAGAGGCACGTGGCTAGGACCACCTCCCTCTGGCAGCGCCCCACAACCAGCCAGGCCCAGTGTGTGTCTGAGGCAGACCCACAGTCACGCTGCGGCCACCTTCCCGCCAGGCACACCACCCCGCCCCATCCCGTCCTGGCCCTCATCACCATGGTTGCACAGCGATGTCCCCAGCATCCCGGTCTCCTGCCCTCCCCACCTGTTCAGCACAGCACGGGAACTGAGAAAGTATGTGCTGCTGGGAGCTTTGCTTCCAGGTGTGGAACACACCTCCACCCTGAGTTCTGCCCCAGGCTGGCGAGTTTGTTCTGAAAGGCAGGGGCATCTTCTGATGTTGACATTGTTGCTTGAACACTCAGCCCGAGTCACTTTCTCAGCCCCATCTTTAGTGGGTGGCATAAGGGGTTATGCTTCCCTCTTTCCTGGCTTGGATCAACACTCCCCCATGATCCGAACCCTTGTTGTCCTTGTCCCAACCTCTCGGGCCTTCCCTCCGCCCCATCAGCTCTGGCTTCCCCAGGCCACCCACCCCAGCGTGCGTCCCGCTCTGTCTCATGCTGCCCTCGCCTTCCCCTGCATGTTGGCTTGGTGACTTCTCCTTGACAGTCGGTGGAGTTTTCTTTGCAATCAGATCGACACTGAGGATGTCTTGGTAGATGCACGTCCAACCCTCCCACTCCACCTCCGAAGAGCAGGCCCAGGCCTGGGGCACAGACTTTGGGCCCTTTGAACCCTGACGCTGCTATTGACCCCATGACCAGACACCACTTTCCCTTTGAAGTGCTTGTCTGTGAGGTAGACACGCTGTGCCCAAACTGCCTTGTAGGCCATCAGGAGGGGCACACAAATATTTGCTTATTGCAACCAATGCTTAGTCTGGTGTGAGGACGTCTGACTGCATCAGCTCTTCATATGTTTGTCTGCAGGTCTGCAATAGGGATCCAAACTCAGGGAGGACAGGCAGGGGCCGCTGGTCACAGCTGCTATCCCCGCTGTCCTCATCTCTCCCTGCACGCGAGGTGGTGTGGTGTGAACACTCAGCCGGGCCTGAGGCACATCCAGCCCTGGCCACCTCCTGGCTGTGTACTCTTGGGCGAGTTGCTCAGCTTCTCTGAGCTTAGTTCCCTCAAGCATCCAATGGGAGTGACAGCTTCTGCTTTCTCAGGATGGATGGAGGCTTAACTGAGACACGGTGATAAACCGCTAGCCAGGGACCTGGCATGTCCTATGTGCTGGTGCTTTTCCCTGCTCCCTTTCCTTCCCCCAGCTTCAGGGAGCATGTGCCTCTGTGAAGGAACATTACAACCTCAAAGAGTAGCCAGAATTGTCCATGTCTCCCCAGTTCCCAGGAACCACGTGGTCCCTAGACCAGGGCCCATTCCAGCCCCACCTAGTGGCCTTAGTAGCCTCTCAAGGGACTCCCCAGTCCTCAGAGGCCCTGTCACAGGGAGGCACTCTGCTCAGCGCCCTGGCCGGGGGCCTTTTATTTTGTGGAGGCAGATGCAGACCAAAGACAGCAGCAGATCAGCCCACGTTGCCCAGCTTGTCAGCATCAGAACCCAGGATGGAATCCACATAGCTCGGCCTTTATGCTGCACTGTCCTGTCCTTTGCTTCCCAAATATCAGAGCTGGTATTTTGTTATCTCTGTGGGGTTGCATATTGAAGCAATGAAAGAGAAGCCACGTAAATTTTAGAACCTTAGTTAACAAACAAAATGCCACACTGTGGAGAAAAGACTGTGGAGAGAGCCCGTAGGTGGGAAAGCAAAGGGATCCTATCGACGTGCTGGCACAAGCTTGTTCCGCTGGCCCCACTCTTGCCTCCACTCTCACCCACACAGATAGAAGGTGGACCTTGGTGGGCCCACACCCCAACAGAGCCATAGGTTTTATTATTGGGTCACAGTTTGGACACTTTGAGAGGAGAGGACAGCTTGCTTAGCTTACTTTCCTCGAAGAGTCTTCAAGTTGACAGACAGAACTTAGGCAGGAATGACCTCACAGAGTGTGCCAGAGCAAGGCAGGAATGCTGGGTGTCCTCTGTCTGTCAGCCACAGTGGGGATGGGGGCTCACTCCGATGGCTCCATCCTTGGACTGGCCACCCGCTGCGGCTGCGTCACTACCTCTGCCTTGGGCTCTGGCACATCCTCCTGGACTCTGGAACTCGTCTCCTGAAAACTCACCTTCACGGCCAGAGGCCACCCAGCCAAACAGGCCAGTGTGTGGGGAGGACAGCCCGCTCCAGGGAAGCTGGAGACCAGGAGAACCATGTGAGTTCAGACTTCCACCGCACACTGTCTGCCTTGGCCTACGTGGGTACTATACCCCCAGTGCCTGGCACCAAGCAGCTGGTGCACAGTAGGACTGTTTTTCTTGGAGTAGCTGGTGAGCATACATCAGCACTGGAAGGCACTGTGACTTGCCGGGACATTATCAGGCTAAGAGAGCAGCACTGAGCTGTCTGAGGTCACACAGCTCATTGGGGGCTGTGCTCAAGCACTCCTGGTTGGATTCAGCCAACACAGTTTTAGTGAGCAACACCACGTGCCAGGCACTGTGGGAGCTAAGATGCAGTCGAGAGTAATTGCCTGTCCTTTGCCCTTTTAGAGTTCAGTCCATCCCAGCAGATAGACATTGAACAAATAAGTACAAATTAAATTATTACACTGGTAAGAGAAAGTATGCCAAGGTCAGAGGAGGGTTCCCCCAGGAAGTGATGTCTAAGGCCCTGCTGGAAAGTGGGAAGGAGGTCTCTGGTGAGCGAACAGCTTGTGCAAAGGCTCTGAGGAGCCCCTGTGGCCAGAGCAAGGGAGAAGGGCCTAGTGGTAAGAGGCAGTGAGAAGTTTGGGTCCTGGTCACCAAGGGCCTCACAGGAGCTGGTGCTATGTCACATGCATCAGGACTCCCCTGAAGGGTCTGATGGTGGGGTAACATGGTCCGACCTGCATTTTGCAAAAGGTACTCGGCTGCCACACTGACTGGGGAGAGAGAGAAGCTGGCAGATCAACAGGAGGAAAAGGGGCATTTGCAGAGAAGGCGCCACGTGGAACACTGTTGGTCAGCAGATGTGTCACCATGACAGACTGCTGGCATCTCTCTCCTCAGTTTCCTCTGTGTGACAGGGACACACATTCATCACAGCACTGTAGTTGTAGTGGGGGTTGCATGTTTGCAAGGGGCCCACGCCCTGCCCCCTGCCCGGCACCATGAGAACACTGCACGCTGTGCCGTGGGACTGGCCCACTGCTTCAGGAGGGGTCCCTGAGGACCCAGGAAACTCCAATTTAGACCAGCTTTTCCTTTGGTAAGATGGAGAGAAGTTCCTAATTTTAATGTGGTCGAGTCTAACAGTCTTTTGTCCCTTGGCTTGTGCTTTTGTTTCTTGCTTAATGAGTCCTTCCTTCCCCACCAGGAGGTCATAAATCTATTTATCTTATGGTTAGAAAGTTACATTTTTATGTTTAGGCTTTTAATCTGTCTGGAATGTGTGTCTGTGTGAAGCCAGCTCCCTACTGCTTGGCTGAGTGACTTGGAGAAAATCAGGTCCCTGGGTCCCCATGACCCCACCTGACAAATGAGAAGTCAGATGAAGTCACCTGGAGGCTCCCCCAACCACAGTGGAGAGCATCTGGCTGTCCTTGCCACAGCCTGAGACCAGAGCGCTGCTACAGTCAGCGTGAAGTCAGCGCGATGGGGAAGTCACTCCACTGAGTTCCCCGAGGCAGGTTTCCCAAGGCCTGCTTCCTGGCCAGAACTTTGCTTTAAATCATTACTCCTCAACCTTTGAGTTCTAACTCTACTGCATGCACTCTGCTAAGGAAGGAAGGAGAAGCCTCAGCAACTAGAATTATTATTGAAACAATATATCCAACTACCCTTGCCTTCCGGAAACGCCAGCCTGCTGGAGGTTCAGGTTTGTCCGTTAAACTCGTCCAAACTTACACTAAAGGAGGCTCCAAGAGGTGCCCCCATTTTGCAGGTCAGGGACGACCTTCCTGGAAACGTGTCTTTGGAAGGAGTGACTGGTGATAAAGCAACGTGCAAGCAAATAAAAGCCCAGTCTCAGCCTCACTCTGGTAGTTACAGCAAGGCTGAGGGGGGAGACCCTGCCGGGACAGGGCGGAGACAGCCCGGTGAGGGGGTGGTGTTTCACTGGGGGTGGCACAAGTCAAAAGAAAAAAATCAGCCCACACCCATTTAGGGATGAAAGAGAGCACATGACCAAGATTCGGGCAGGAAGGGGGAAGGGGCGGTGTCTCATGGGACTCAAGGGTTGAGAAGGAGCTTGGGAGGAAGTCAGGAAAGGAAGCCTTCTATCCACTGGGTCTCAGGTCCAGCCAAGGCAGAGAGCAGCTGGCATCTGTGTCCCAGCGGAAAATTCCTCCAGATGGGAGATCTGACTGACTTGAGGTCTGCAGTTGTTCATTTTTTTGTGGACTGGACTGAGCCACAGGGTGCCCAGGTGTTTGGTCAAACATTATTCTGCACAGATGTTTATGCAAGGGTGGCTTTGGGGTTTTTGTTTGTTCACTTGTTTTTTTGACAGGTTTAACACTGTTCTTCCTAATGCAGATGGGCCTCACCCAATCAGTTGAAGGTCTTAGTAGAACAGAAGGGCACTCCTCCTGCTTGACTGCCTTTAACCAGGACCTTGGTCTTTTCTGGCCTTTAGACTTTAGCTGAAACCGCGGGGCTTCCTGGAACTTGAGCCTGCAGCTTTTGCACTGGGACTCACACCATCGACTCTCCAGGTTCTCAGACTTCTAGGCTCGGACTAGGTACACCTCCAGCTCTCCTGGGTCTCCAGCTTGCCACCTGCAGTCCTCAGGACTTCTCGGTTTCCATCATCATGTGAACGGACCCCTTATAATATGTTATTGTGTGTGCGTGTACGTCTCCTACTGGCCTGTTTTTCTGGAGAAGCTGACAAAATTCAAGGTCCCATGCAGTTCTCAGACAAGGTGACATTGTGAGCTGAGCAGACACCCAGAGGGTCTACAATGGCCCTTTCACACCGGTAGCAGCCAAATGACCCATCCTCTGTGTTCCAGAAACATGTTGGCCACAAATCCACATAACATGATGCATGTGTGTCTGTCTGTGTGGGGGTCCAGTCTCTGCTCTCTATGGGGCCAATGGCTCAGCCATGGATGTCTTTGTATGTTAAGGCCTAGCTCAAGGCTGGCACATGGATGATGCTCAAGTGTGGCTTTTGAATGAATTGGCCCTGAGAGGGCAGTCAGCTGGCAGGGCCGTGAGATCCCCAGCTACCTCGACAAGTGGGAACAGAACGGGCCTGCACTCTAGGTACTTCCCTTCCCCAGCCCACACCATCAGCCCTCACTTTCAGGTAAAGCGCTGTGGGATCCCAGGGCCTCCAGGCAGGGCAGGGCTCTGGGGCTGTCCTCCTCCAAGCCCAGCACCTGGATGTGCTGCTCCTCTTTCCAAATGGTTGTAAACCTTGTAGAAACTGAAGGGTCATGCCGGGACTGTGATGTTCCCTTTCATGCAAGACTGACCTGCAGGGCGAGTGGTGCGGGCAGTGCCCATCAGCTGTGGGGAGACCCAATGAGCTGCTTGTCTCGTACGCTCCCTCGACCATAGCATTCACTCTGCTTCCTTGTTTTTAGAGCTCCGTGGCTGGAGCCCAGAACCTTCCTAACCACAGTGGGAGGAGGGATCAGCAGGAACAGTGCAGAACACTCAGAGCTCTCCTGTCTCGCCTGCCCCTCCGAGGGCAGCAAAAAGTCCTCACCTCAGCCCCAGGGAACCCCTCGGACCAGTGCCTGCCTGCTCCACGGTCTTCCCACCTTCCGTTTGCTCTTAATGGAGGTCTGATCTCTTTCTCCACCAGTGTCTGTCCGTGTTCAGTGAACAGCTGAATTGTGTCAGCTGTGGCTAGATGTGTTGGCCGTCTCTGATATGGTAGTTCCTGACAACCTTGGACTCTATCCTCCAGAGTCTCATAGCCACAGAACTTTCAAGCCTGAACTTTAAAGTCATCTAGCGATGTCTAAGCTCCTCTCTTGACACAGGTATAAAGAGGAACACACACAGGGTCAGCAGTGAGGGGGACAGAGACCCTAGGGGTGTTCCCATACCTCTTTGCCATGTCGTTTCTTCCAGCTCCGGTCTGGGTTCTTCTGCTGGCTTAGGAAGTCTTCTAAGAGGAGGGGCATCTCTTTGTGGCCAAGGCCTTAATGGATATTGTGCAGGTCTGACAGCCGCACTCACACCAACTTCCAGAGCTCAGTCTAGGTGTCCTTCAACTGTAAGTCATTCATCACAGACGCAAGACTGGCTAGGGGCTCCTGTAAACGTAAGGCCCAATGAGGAGCTGAACTAAAGGAGAAAGGAGGTAAAAGATGTTCGGAACTGAGGTGGGGTGAGGCTCGTCTTGTGTTCTACGTGCTTTCCGTGTGCTGACTCACTGCATCTTCACAACACTCCTGTGTATCGTGTCTCCTAGTACAGTCTCTTTTACAGAAGAGGAAACTGGGCCCAGGGAGACCCCAGAACTTTGTCAAGGTGGCACAGCTAGTACGTAGTGAACCGGGACGTGAACTTAGGCGGTAAGGCGAGCTGTCTCCGCTCTCCCCACCCTCCCAGGGAAGCCTCACTGATGGCCTGCTCAGGGCTGCCGGGCAGCTGGCCCTCTTCTCTTCATGGCTCCACCCCAGCCCCCTCTAGTCAGCTGACTCAGTGGGGCAGCCTTTATCAAATGGCTGTTTCACCTCTAATCTGTAATTCTGGTCCATGAAAGTCATTAGTTGCCAAGGGACAGAGAGCAGCAGTGCGGGTACACACGTGTACATGCATGTACACATGTGATGGATAGTATGTGGTGAGCAGCAGTTTATGCCAATGAAGAGAGTTCAGTCCACGTGTTAGAGAGCAAACCCAGCCCCTGGCATGTCCTTCGCATCACAGAGAGACAACAGCCGTGGTTGGTGCCACATTATTGGGTCTGCAGTGATCAACAGGATTTTATCCCAAGTGAAGGCCACGGGTGCCAGCTGTGTCAATTCCTGGTGGGCACCACGGAACACAGAGAACAAACACACTTTCTCAGCCCAGGACGCGATGTGGAAAAGCCTTGCCAGCTGGAAAGCGGATTAAGGTGTCACCAAGAGCCCAGGAAACCTCTTCAAGAAAAAATAGTAACCTATTGACTTTTCCCCCAAACAAACAAATTTGACTTGTCAGATGCAAGTTCAACTTGTGGACAACCCACTCACAACAGATAATCTTATGGAAACTGCCGAATCATGTGGCGACACAGAAAGAGTAGTATCGGAGAGAGCTGCTTTCCTTCTGGTAGGTTCCACGAAGCCAGCCTGGTTATCAGGAGCAGAACTGAGGCCTCAGTGTAAGCTGTCATTGGACATTCTTAAAAAAGAATGGAGGTGTTTTAGCACCTTCCTGTTCCTGGGCCTGGCCTATGCCAGGCTGGGGGTTCCAGCGTGGCCCCTCCTGGCCCTCCCTCCTATTCAACTGAACTCCAAGCAGCATTCTCAATGCAGCTCCTGCTGGGGTTTGGTTAAACAAACAAACAAACAACAACAACAAAAAACCCTATTCTCTTGAAGGCTTTAAAATACCAAAGACTGGTGAGAGAGGGAGCCAGGAATTTGTTTCAGAGCAACCCCAGCTCCTCATTTTAATTAGTATTATAAATTTCTACTTCTTTCATTTCCAACTGCTTCTCCCTCAAAAATACATGTAAAGCTCGCCAAACCATGACATCTTGTTTTTATGCAGAAACACGCTGTCGCCTTCCCAAGGTGACCCTCTTTGTCAGGCTTAGCGGAGGTAAGGTAACTTGATGATGGTGGAAAGTTTGTTCATTTTCACTGATTGAAAGAATGAGATACCTCTTGCCTTCAAAAATATGTGTGACTCTCTCTGGCGAGGGGGGGATGAGGCTGCTGCCCCTGTGGATCCCCTGTGGATCGTGAACAGCTGCTGATGGCCCCTTCCCCGGGTCCTGGGGGCTGCCCCTTCACCGCTACATTGGCCTGCGGTGTCTGTGCCCAGGACACTCCACTTACCCGAGTCTACCGCATTTTGCATTGCCTGCCACAGGACAATTGCCCCCACTGTCTCCAGGTTGATGATGTGTTCGGTCACAGTGATTGCAAACATCTCTGGGCCTCTGTTCTTCATCTGAGGCAGACCAGTCCATGGATCCCCTGGGAACCACGTCCACTGAGTCTGTCCCATGAGGTCCACATGCAGAGAGCGTGTCTCTACCCATGACTTCAGTAGCAGCTGCCTTACTAGACGACCCCAATCTTAAACACACTGTATGTGAGCTGTGGAAAGGAACAAAATCATCCACGTGTGAACCAGCAGAGGCATTCAGTAGGATTTGCTCTAGCAAGGGTGTCAGCCACCACCCGTTGTGTTTGGCAGAGACTCAGGCAGGCAGGGGTGTAAGAAGCATCACAGTGGCAAAGGGACAGCTGACAGGAGGCTGTGGCCGGGGGAATCTGTACGTGGCCTCACTCGAAACTGGGCACCCCATGTGGTTAGGGTGCACATTTGGCTTTCTCCGCTTGTTCCTATTTGGAAGTGGGGACAAAACACAGGCAGCTGTCAGTTATGGACCAAGTCCTGGCCGTTGGGGGCTGAGGGCTGTAGGGCTGTAGTTGGGTTTCCTACACTGGCCGCCACAGACTATGGTCCAAGTTCCACCTCTGGACACAACTGTCTTCTCCCAGAACTTGCTTGAAATTAATAAGAAGTTGAAACATGTGGGTGGAGGGGGCAAGCATCTTCTCACGCAAACAGCCACTTGGAGATGGGAATTCAGTGTGTTTTGAGGGAACTGGGTCCTCAGGCTTCACGTCAGGCAATGCTCCCTCGGCACATCTGAGGTCTCCCTGAGGGCTGGCTGGCCTTTCTCAGGCACTGCTGGGAACTTGGGATCACATGTTAAGTCCAACTTTGAGGACCTGGTGCGCCGGAATGGGAGCCATGAAACAGGCCAACTAAACCTCCCAGTGTGTGCACCCCAGCTTCTCTTACCTCCCCGCCACCCCAGCCACTGGGCCTGCTTCAGGGTCTCATCCTCAGACTAACTGCATTTTACCCAGGGGAGCGTTGTCAAGAAGGCAGACAAGGTTAATCTGTTTTTAACCAGGAGACAAAGCTCAAAGACAAGGACTAAGTCCCGCGTGATGGCATGTCAGACAATTGCTGCAGGTGGTGGCTCTGAAATGCCAGGGGCCAGATGGCGGCCCACTCCACCCACACACTGTCTCCAGATGTGCTGCTTGTTTGGACATGGAATTTCTGCCCTGTAACATGCCTTCAAGTGGGAAAGTGATTCTAGATCTTTCTAGAGGTCACAGATGAAAGCCTGGGGGCCACATTGTCTGGACCTGTGTTTTGCTTGGCACACATACATTTTAAGTCTTTTAATGAGTTGTCAAGATTTAAAATTGAGCTAGCCTTTCACATTAAAAAAAACGTGTTTTCCCACTCCCCTTGGAAAATAGGATGACAGGCAATGCTGGGTTGTCTTCCCACGGAGGCCGCTCAGCAGAGGCACGGAGGCCGCTCAGCAGAGGCGCAGAGCCCTGTGAGAAGGGGCACAGCTCTCCTCTCCTCCACAGACACCGTCACCCTGCTTTTTTCTCCTGTTTGTCATCATCACAGGCTCAGTGTTTGGGTTCCCCCAAGTTCATATGTTGAAATCCTAACCTCCAGGTGATGGTATCCAGAGGTGGAGCCTATGGGAGGTGAGTGGGTGATGAGGGTGGAGCCCCATGAGTGGTATTAGTGCCCTTAGAAGAGAGACCCCAAGGAGCCCTCATGTCCCTTCTCCCTCATGAGGACACAGTACAAAGGGTCAACAGCCTGCCACCCTTCACAGCCCAGAAGCTGGCTCTCACCAGAATCTTGCCAGCACCCTCGTTTGCCAGCCCCCAAAACTGTGAGAGGTGAATTTATGTTGTTTGTGAGCCATGATGTCTGTGGCACTTTGTTACAGCAGCCTAATCTGACCACTGGGGTCACCGACATGACCCTGTGGGCACTGACCCTGAACAGCTCATGGACACCTGTGAAAGCCCTTCACCTCTTCCCCCAGAAGTTGTTTCTGGTGCTGGAAGGTTGCTTTGGAGGACCCTGAACACACAAGAGCCATGTGGTGGGCACAGGGTGACCTCACACCTCTGACCAGGGCCCCTTTGGCTGGAGGTGATGAGTGTATTTCCTCTCTCCAGGTCCCTTTCCTTCTTCCAAGAGGAAATGTGTCTTCTCACCTCACAAATAAAGAGGATGCTGGGAACAGACGGGGGCAGAGCTGGCACGGCCTGAGAGGTTGGATATAAGAGCTCTGATGCCGGGTGCCTGCGGACTGAGCAGGGCGTGGGGTCTGCTCAGCTATGTGACTGTACCTGCAGAGCCTCACTTTCCCCACCTGTGAAATGGGATCGGGCTCCTAGCCCCCGAGTTACTGAGGCCGCAGTGGGCCTGTGTCAAATGTGGTTATTAGGGAAGATGGTTGGCTGTCAATCGTACCCATCTGGTTATGCTGTGGTGGTAAATAAACCCGAAACTCGGGGTCTGCACCAGCCTAGGTTTCTCTCTTGCATATGCTACATGTCCATCTTAAAAGAGTGAGGCTCCACTCAGTGTCACTGCCTCAGGCATGCAGGGCAATGGAACTGCCCCCAGGAGTGCCGTCAGTGTCCGTGAGGGAGAGAAGGGGATGCAGTATGTCAATTCTAGGCTCGAAGGCTTCTTCCCAGAAGAGATGCCCATTACTTCAACTCCCATTTTATTGGCCCAAGTAAAGTCACAAGTCACCTCTAACTTCAGAAAATGGCCCCAAGGGTCACATTACATGCTCACAGCACAGCTGGTTCCCCAGCTGTGACATCCTGTCCCACTGTTCATGTCCAAGAAGACCTCCAAGAGCAGTTTGCTTTAAGACATAGAAAAATACTTCCTTTCTCAAATTTTAAGTCTGACAATGAAGTCGTAGACAAGATGCCTTCTTTGTTTCGGCATATAAAACCAGCTTCTTCACGCCCAGCCACGCCTTCTCGTGGGCCTACTTAGTTTGCCGACACACACAAGCGTCTGCCCCAGCAGCCCTGCTGTGTTAGGTGGATGAGCCCGGGCTCTGCCCAACTTAGGGTTCTCCTTAAATTAAAAATAATTCACACATTGACTTGAGATTGTTAAATGTATATAGAATGCTATTGGATACTTCTTCCAAGGTCCCACAAGGGTTTGCTTCTTTTCACTGTGGTGTAAGGACCTCTTTGGGTCATGATGTATATGTTCTTGGGGCACTGTGGGGAAGTGTAACCTCACCACAGCCCAGCTGGAGCAAAAGTACTCTCTCCACTGCTAGGCAACCCACGATGTGCCAGTGGGCAAGGAAGGCCTGTCTGACATCCAGCTCTCTGATACAACACCACCCTGAGCCCCCTCCAGCTAAGAAGACTACATTGTAAGAAAGGAATAAAAACACCCTCATCCTGCCCTGTCTGGTGTGGCTCAGTGGATTGAGGACCGGCCTGTGAACCAAAGGGTCGCTGGTTGAATTCCCAGTCAGGGCACATGCAGGTCAGGTCCCCAGTAGGGGGCACATGAGAGGCAACCACGCATTGATGTTTCTCTCCCTGTCTTTCTCCCTCCCTTTCCCTCTCTCTAAAAATAAAGAAATAAAATCTAACAAAAAACAAACAAAAAAACTCCTGATCCCCATTGTGCCTGGGCTATTGGGAAATGGTCTCCCAGGTGGCACAGGTGTTACCAGTCCAAAATCAGTGTCCGAAATCAGTGTGCTTGACATTTCGAAAAGCAAAAACTCAAAACGTCAGAGTTTGGAGTATGGAAATGTTCTTGATTAAGATGGTGCCAACAGGAAGATACGAGACCTAGTAGTATCTCAAGTTCATCTTAAGAAAGTATTGAATTCAGGCTTCTTTTATGTCAAGGGAAGGAGACATGGAAGGGGCATGGGGTGATTGACCACCGCAGATCTGGGTACCAGCGTGGGTCTGAGGAAGAGCCAGAAATCTCTAAATCTCTGTGTTCTCAGTCTGCTGACCCAGCTGATCTGAGTTTGGGCCTGAGGTTCCTGGAAAGTTTTTATAAACAATCATTACTTTTATATACATTTTCTTCATCACTGTAAGACAGGAGGCACCTTAGGGCAGGGGTTGTTTTTGTAGAATTCAAGCTGCAGGCAGACTTCCTCTAACGATTAGCGTGTCTATATGCAGGAACACAGCAGGCTCGAACAAGATGGAGTCAGAGAGGCCAAGCACTTCGCTCTTACGCAGGCACCCGGTACTGTTGTTGTGGGTGCTCCTGCGGGCCCTGTTCTCGGCACTTTAGGAGCATTAGTATTTATCTCCACAATAGCCCTATTAGGTAACTACTATTATTATTGTTTCTGTTTTACAGATAATGGTTATCTGTAGTAGTCTGGAACTTGCAAAACACTGCCAAGAACTGCATGGACTCCAGAACAGCCCTGCTTTGGGCTTTGTATACAGTGAGACAGAGGCAACACCTCTCCCCCACCCCCACCCTGCTTTCAGGGAGAAGGCACCGCCTCCCCTTTTCTGCTGAAAGGAGCTGGAGCCCCCTGCCCTCCTAATCTGTGGCAGGCCTTGACGTGAGGGCTGGAGGTGCTGAGCAGAGACACGAATCTCTGCTCCTCCTCCTCTGCTGTCATAAAATCATTTAAAGAGGCCAAAACTGCACAGACCTAGTCATGGCAAGGCTGAGACTCAAACCAAGCCAGCCAAGCTTTCAGCCACTAAACCACACTGCCTTCTATTATAATATGATTACATTAAAACCCAAATCTGAAAGACCACCCACTGCTTTCTTTATTGGATCCTTCCAATAAACTGGTCGTGCTGGTAACACAATTCCCTAAGGAAATAGAAAATGATTATTCTAAAATAAATCTGAAGAACACACCCACCACAAAGTGGTGGCACTTTATGCAAATACAACCAGGGTCTCCTCACCAGCCAGTCCCCACTCAGGGCAGAGAACCCAGGACTCAGCCACCAAGGGGGGTGTGTGGCCTGAAGCCGGGAGAGGCAGGAGATGCCAGCTGGCAATGGGAGGCACATAGGGCAAAGAAAGAAGAGGGTTGTAAAGGCTGATTCAGAGAATTCTGACAGTCTTGAAGGAAGCAGGGCCTGTGGTGTCCCTCCCCCCCTCTACCCCCCTCCACCTCCCGGGCCAGGCCTCCACCCCCCACCTCCTCCCGGGCCAGGCCACACCAGGTGGGGGGCTCATTTGCCTGACAATGCCTGGTACGTGTGCCTCAGCCGCACTGCGTGCCTCCTCACTGAGCCTGAGGTCCTGAAAAAAACACTGACCTCCTCGGGTGCTGTTTCCAAAGGAAGGACATGGGTGGTTTTTTACAAATGCGGTCACAGAAAAGGCTAGAATAACGTGCTCCATTTAAGTGTGTCAGGGTCCCCCTTGACACCGGAGCTTCCTGGAAGCAGGCCTGGCAGGGGGGCGCCTGGTTGACTTCTCACAGATAAATGAGGGCCATTAACACAGGGGTGGGGGAGACCGTAGAGGTAGCATCCTGTCCCCATCTCAGGTTCATTTGGACAGCACCTTGAGGAGCACTTTCACCTGAGCCTCCTCACTCAGAATGACCAGCTCGGCCCTCCAGGCTGCCTTCCCGACCCTGCTTTGCAGGTGAGGGGCTGACCGAAAAAGATGAAGCCCAGCCTGGCAGGGAGGAGTCCACCTGGGTCACAGGGCCCAGGTCCCTCCGAGGGGCCGCAGCAGCCACTGTGGTCTGTCCCCCACTCTGGAAGTAATTCCTTTGATTAGCATTGCTGGGCGGTGGGGGGAGGAGGCCAACAACACACGGCTCTGAAAGGAGGAACAGAGGTGCAAGAGGAGAAACTGGGTGAGAGGAAGTGGGGTGGAAGGTGGAGTCCCTACCCAGGCACTGAGCTGGGGGGCTAGGTCGCTACTGAAGCCCTGTTACCACCGGCTCAGCAAAAGACTCTTACAGAATTCCTCTTCCAGAGGAATTCCAGGAGCCTCCTCCCCACAGTGGGTGGGTACAGAGCCCTGCCGCCCCTCCACCCACCTTGTCCCTCTACCTGGCACAACGGTCCTGTGACCAGTCCTCCGTACCACGAGTCCATCTTGGCACTGGACCCTGTGAGTGATTCCTAAGAATTACCCCTCCCCCTTTTCCTGAACTGGTTTTCAAAACCACACAGAAGGGCCTTTAAAATCATGCTCCACACAGTCAGGACCGCTCAACACAAACTCGTGACAAATGGTCCCAGGCAGGAATAGTTTGGGCAAGTTTTAATCATTTTTTAAAGATATTATTTATTTATTTTAGAAAGAGGGGAAGGGAGGGAGAAAGAGAGGGAGAGAAACATGCGTGTGGTTGCCTCTTCTGTGCCCACAACTGGGGACCTGGCCCACAACCCAGGCATGTGCCCTGACTGGGAATTGAACCTGTGACACTTTGGTTCACAGGCTGGTGCTCAATCCACTGAGTCACACCAGCCAGGGCAAGTTGTGATCATTTTAATAGGCTAAATGTCAGGTTAGGTTTTCTGAGGTAACCAGGCCCGTCTGGAGGTAGGGAATCCACGCAGGCAGGCGGGACCTGAGGAGAGCGGCCTCCCCTCTGTGGGCCTGTGAGTGGGCGGCGGCCCCCCCTCGCCCAGTGCGCACTGCTCCCCGGGCTCCCCTCTGCCCTCAGGCCTTGGGGCCCAAATGCCAACTGGAGGGGAATGTTCCCCAGACCCAGTTTTAGGAAACTGTAACCCTGAGAGACATTTGTCCCAGCAATCTGAAGGCTGGGTTTACCTTCTAAAATTTATAAAATTTTTCAAAACTTGTAAAAGTCATATAGTGTTAATACCTCAAAAAGAAAAAAGTGTTTTTTATTTTAAAAAGTCAGGTTAGTGGGGCCTGGTCAGTATTGTACTGAGGCGGATCACTGGGGCCGTGAGGGAGAAGCTAAGGTGGGTGGGGTGGGGTCTGGCACTCAAACCAGGAGGTAGCCAACAATCCCGTATCTTTCTGTCGTCATGAGTTTTCACGTTACCCTGTGCCAGTTTCTAAACACAGGGATGTAGCCAGCATCTCTCCATTTTGTGAGAAATAAGAATACCAGAGGCCAGAGAGGCAAAGAGACTCACTCGAGGTGCTCACTGAAGGGGCAGAGGGAGGTAGTCTCACCAGTTTTCTGACATCACTCGTTATTATCATTTGGCCACATGGAGCCCTCAGAGGACCCTACTCCTCCTTCTAGAATGTTTTAAGGGGAAAAAATGTACCACGTGTCATTTCAAGGGGCTTAACCTTACATTCAAGGTGAAATGACCCACTTGCACCATTCTGACCCAAAAGGAGGAGGGTGCCTCTTCCACTCCCCAGTCAGCATCTGAGTTGCCCCTTGGTGATCAATGAGTGGATTTTCCAATGTACGTGTTTTTCTGAAGCAACTGGGGCTCTTTGCTTTCCATGACAGTGCAGGTTTTGAAAGTGCAGGACATTCAGGGGGATTTAAAAACCCTCAGGGAGAAGGTATGGAGAGAGGGAGAAGGGTGCAGCATGGACTCGTCCCCCGAGAGGCGAGAGGGGCACAGTGTGCCACACTAACGGTGTTCACGCAAGGAACCCAAACACAGGGCGTAAAGGCTGCGCGGACCTGCAGCCCCGATCCCGGAGGGTGATGGACAGCAACGATGGACGCTCGCAGTCTGAGAGCCATGGTTGTAGAGTCACAGCTGAGATCGGATGTGTTTTCTGCTGTGTTTTTCCGCTGCAGAAAGGGGTGTGACTTTTCTACAGGACGTGTCTGCCTTTGGGGAGCCTGGCCTATGAACGGCCGAGCAGAAAACAGTCGCTCTCAGAAACATCAGAAAAGCAGGGCAGATAGAGACCTCGCTCTCTGAGGAGCAGACCTCGTAAACCAGAGGAGGGACTTCTGACTTTAGTCTTTGGTAAAATGCTCACATGAGTTAGCAAATAGCAACTGGAGGTACAGTAGAACTTTTTCAAAGATCGACCTCTGGACTGGCTTGATTACCCTTCACCCCCAACCTTGGTGGGGAGGGGAGATCCCAAAGCCAGCCGCAGAAAAGAGCCTGGGTCTGGGGTCAAGGTGACCTTGAAATTGTCAGGTGACCTTGTATACAGTTCTGAACACAGGAATGGGACCCAGAGGGGAACCTCCAGTCCGCCTGCACTGAGGGAGGGTCATGAAGAGGTGTGCTGGGCAATTGGCTATTCACTGAAGTAAGGCTAAATTTAAAAGGAAACATAGGACAGCATGCTTATGACCACGCAGCCGGTGGGCAAGGCCTCAAGCAAGACACAAACCGCACAGGCCAATGGAGAAAGAGCGAAGTCGGCCCCGTGGGGCCGTGACACCGCTGACTCCACATCAGAGATCGCTGGGGGCCTAGATGGAGGACAAGCAGCAAGCAGGAGGGGGTATTTGTACTATGTGGCATGCATATTATACCATGCACCCAGGTACAGAAACATTTATACTTTCACATAAACTCTGGATTATTGTCCAGGTTCTATTAAGAACTCTTTTTTCCATTTACCTGTTATTTGTTCTCTAACAAAGAGTTGTGTGAATTTTGCGTGCACCAGGTGCTGTGCTGGCTTCCAGGTGACAACGGCCACCCTGTTCCTGATCTCAGGGCTCAGCAGAGGAGAGGGTGGCAGGCAAGGATGTGAGGGGCGCTGAAGGAATGGCACGGGGGTCTTCCTGGAGTGAGTACGGAGACCCCCTGTGTTCCCAGAGCAGCAGCCAGGCATGTGCTGTGCGGGCCTGGAGATTCCTAACCAAACCAGGTACCTTCAGACTTCAGGGCTTCTTTGGAAGAGAACGGACATTCTCTGAGCTCCTGCTGAGTGCTGGGATCACACTGGGGTGTTCCCCAGATGTCATTTCATTTAGATTGGGTGCATCTCCCAAAGAGCGTGGTGTTCATTGTTGACGTCAGCACGCATTTCCTGTCTGTGGTGGCCACACGGGGTCCTGCGCTCGGGCCAGTCCCTGGAGTTAGAGGCCGTGCACCAGACTCAGGGACAGGCAGAGATTCCCTTTTTTCTTTTGAACAGGTTTGGAATTTGCTCTGCCTCCCAGACATGTATGAGCGCATGCCACACTTGTGGTAAGTGTTATTACTCCTTTTAAAAAATCTGCATCCCTTGCCCTGACTAGTGTGGCTTGGTGAGTTGGGTGTTATCCCGCAAACCAAATGGTCACCAGCTCAATTCCTGGTCAGGGCACATGCCTGTGTTGCAGGTCAGGCCCCCAGTTGGACACATGCGAGAGGCAGCAATTGATGTTTCTCTCCCTCTTTCTCCCTCCCTTTCCCTCTCCAAATAAATGAGTAAGCAAATAAATAATCTTTACAAAAACTTCTGCAGCCTTTGCCCTGCCTGGCCAGTGCAGCTGAGTTGGTTGGAGCATCCTCCCATAAACCTAAAGGTCATGGGTTCAACTCCTGGTCAGGGTACATACCTGGGTTTGGGGTTTGATCCTTGGTTGGGGCGCATACAAGAGGCAGCACTTACAATAGGCAACTGATTGATTATTCTCTCTCACATGGATGTTTCTCTCCCTCCCTTCCCTTCTCTCTAAAATCAGTAAGCATATCCTTGAGTGAAGATAAAAAGAAATTTAAAAAATGTGAAAACCTGCAGCCCACAGTAAGCATTCAGTTTATAAGGGGGGTGAAGTCACATTGGACCAGCAGGCAGCGGCGGAACAGCCCCCATTGTGTTCCCGCCCAGCACCCTGTCTCTCGAGCGCTGCACTGGAGAGACACCTCGTGTGTTTCATAATAGAGCACATCTATTGGGCATCTTTTCTAAAGGAGCCCACATCAGAAAGCAGCTGTGTCTGTCCCCAGAGCTTGGAGCCAGTGCACACAGCGCTGCTCGGCATGGGCCCGTGAGCCGCGGAGTACTTCCCGTGGTGCAGAGGCCACCTGGGCCCCTGGTGTCGGCACTTTCCAGGTGTAGGCTCATCTACCAGTTCAAAAACAGTTTTTTAGGAATCACACTCAAATTCCATTCGGGGCCTCCCCATATCACTAAAATGCAGAAGTGTGTGGATCTTGGCCTCTCCTTTCTTATAGGAAGCTGGGCTCCTGAGCACTGTCTCGTCGGTGATGCCCACGGCCTGTGCACCATGTCTCACCTGTACCAGGTGCCTCACCTCTCCTCTGGAGCAAGGTGACTTTTGATTGCTCCCTTGTCTGCTTTTCTGCCCCTCAGTTGCATGCCACAGAGAGTGTTGCTTTAGTCTCCCTGTCTTTTCCTGAGGTCCCTTAAGCTCTGGATTTTGGTCTGACCCTCACCCACCCTCTGCACTCTGTGAGCTGCCTTCCTGCTCCACAGTCCCTCTCCCCACCAATGCCGGCAACGCCACATCTTTGGTGCTCAGCACTCCAAGACTTTCTCACATGGTGGCTGCACCGATGCCATCAGAACCCATCATCCTCCTCATCCACGCAACATTCCCATCCTGCCCCTGCCCCTCTCTAATCCACGATCTTCCCACAGGGCACCCTCATGAACACAAGATGCACTGCCCACACTGCTCTGTGCCACATGAGGGGTCCGCGTGTGAGTGTGCCAGGGCCAGGATGCACTGCGAGGGAGGGTCCAAGCTTCCAAGGAGACAAGGCTCAAGAGAGTGGGAACCCAAAGAAGGTTTTCTAAAGAGGGGGATTCCCTTGGAGCCTGACAGAAGAGAAATTTAGACAAGCAAAGAGGCTGAGAGGGTGAATTCTGAGCAGGGCAGAGGGCCAGCCCTGTCACGGAGGATGGACAGGGCTATGATGCTTGGAGCGGGTGGTGGGTGTAGGCTCTGAGTGGGCCAGGAGTAAGAAAAAGCTCAGAAAAGAATGGGGTGGTATGGGGGGAGCTGCAGTCTTTGGGGGCTGAGCTGAGACCAATGGTGCCTCTGAAGACTTTGAGGAAGAATCCCTTTCACCGTAATTTGTGACTATTTTTCTTCCATCTCCAGGAATAAAATATGCACAGTCAACTGCTCCTCTTTAAAAAGATTGTTGTAGCCTGTAAGCATGTGGACCACCCTCCTTGCCCTGGCCTTAGTTAGCCCCTGGCCTGAGCTGCTCAACCCCACTGACGCTGGGCAGCACCTGGGGAGGCCAAAGAGAGGCCTCAGTCCTGGCCAGGTCCTGTCACCGAACAAGAAAGGATTCAAGAGCATGCCAGAAAGATTTTGCAAGGGGCGATACGTTTACTAAAGCGATAGCACGCACCAAGAAGTGAGATGGGTGACCTCAGAGAATGGTGTCCCAGTGCAGTCTGAGGGGAACGTCTTTATTCATCATAAGCGAGGGAGGGGATAGGCTGGTCCTCTGCTTCTGACGCTGGTGGGGCAGCTGCCAGCATGGCTCATCATTGTCTCTCCTCTCCAGATAGCGATTTCTTTCTGGCCTGCCCAGTTGGGAGAAAACTGTGGAGAAGCAGCGGGGGAACAGGGGTCAGTGAAGGTCATGTTTGTGAAGTTCCAGCCAAGACAGAGAGGGAGAGTAAAGCTTGAGGCCTTTGTTCCCTATTCTTTCTTGCTTCGTGAATGCTCCCGAGGGATTTCAATCCCACAATCATATGGGAAGATGAAGGGTTGGTGGTCAGTCTTGTGTGCTTGCTTTAGGCTGAGATGGGACACAGACCCTGCCCAGCCTGGGATCAAAAGTCTCTTCCATGGGCCTTGTCTATGGGCCTGAGTTCTGTGCCCCAGAATGTCGAGGTATGAACTAGAATCCTTGGAGCATCATCGTCTTTATATGAAACTGTTGTAATCTCAAAGATAAAAACTTAAAAAGAAGACTAAAAAGTCATGGACCATATAATAAAAGAAAGATAGTTATTAACGGGCCAAGGAGTGAGGACTGCCAGGTGGGAGAAGGGACAGCCTGTTGCACCTTTGTTGGGCTGATGATATATTTGCTTCTGGACTTCTGGGTCAAAGATTATGCCAGAGGTCAGGAAGGGCCTCCCATATGACATTGCAAAAGGGCTTAGTTCTAAGCCCACTCACAGCTCCCTGGTCACAAGTACAGCAGGCGCAGCTTGGTTTGGGAGCCCCTCTGTATCGTAGGAGGGCTATGGGCAGGAGCCAAAGCTGTCTCCCTGAAGTCACCTGGCACAGCTTGGCTAAGATATTCGTTAAGGTGTGATTAACCTTTTTATCCATCCTGAAGACCGAGGCCTCCATGAACTATGTAAATGATAGTTAATGTCTAGGGCTTGGGCTATTTGTTGAGTAGTTTTCTGGTCGTGAAAGGAGGACCATTGTCACTTTGGAGGCCTTGAGACAGTCCTACCCTCAGAATGATCTCCTTGAGGGGGGCTTATAAGTGGGTCGAATGTGCTGGAGGGGGGGTCCTGGGGGACTCTTGAGAGGGGCCTGGCCCCTGGCCTTCATGTTTTCGGGGATTATTTACTGGCCACGACGGAGGAGCTGCCAGAAGAGGCTCGTGCAGGGTGCCTGTAGTCCCTGGGGGGCTAGAGAAGCGGGCTGGGTACAGCGGGTCTTCGCGAGCTTCTCCTCCCTGGCTCACGGTTTAGCAAATCGTGTAGGGGTTCCTGTCCGTATCTCCTGTGACACTTGTAGAAGAGATCTCATTGCAGGACAGTATTGTAATTCGGACCTCATTTTCAGGCCATGTTTTCCCATTTCTTAATTCATACCAAGCCATGCTGAACAGTAGATGAAAATGAGGTGGGGTTTTTTGTTGTCGTTTTACACTGTTTAATTTGAAACGCTTCCAGTTGGCGAGAATGCAGCCTAGTGGAGTTTTCCATAATGCCTGGAGAGAGAAAATCAGTGTGCTCATGAGGGCTAGACCTCCCGACCAGCCTTCCCACTAGGGAGTGGACTGAAAATCCGCCAGCTCGTTGGGGCGGGCTAAGAGGGTCTGAGTTCTGGGGGCTAAGCACCCCCTGCACCCATAAGCCTGGCCACTCTGTCCCAGACTTCCCAGAGTGGACCAGTGTGGTCCCTCCTCCCGTGGGCCCGTGGCTTCCTGCCCGGTGGGGTTTGTTTACCCGTCCAGGCACAGGAAGGCCACTAGGGGGAAGAAGGCCCTCAGAGGGAGCAGGTCCATTCTGTCCTGAGTGCTGCCCTCCCTTTTTGGGCCCGTAGGCCATGGCCAATTAAGTTTGGGATACTGGAGGAAAGCCACTATAGTTATGAGACCATAGAATAGTCTGTAAGAGTTCCAGCTTACACTCGAACCAGGTAAAAGTGAGGTGGGTGGTAATTTGGAAGAATGGACGGATGTCTGGTTCCCAGAAAAAAGGGAGAGAAATCAAATAAAAGGAGTGTTTATGAAAAGCAGAAGCAAAACAAGGCAAACACACATGGGCAAACTTACTAGCAACAGTGGGCAGAAAACATACTCCTCTGGGGTGTGGGTGAGAGGCTCTGCATCTGTAGAAGCGGGGACTTTAGCGGGAGTCAGAGAGAGAGGCCAAGTTGGGAGTGAAGGAGAGAAACAAGGGTTCTTGGAGACAGGAGCAGGGAGAGAGCTGCAAATTGCAGCCACTTTACAGCCACTCACAGCTCCCTGGTCACAAGTACGGCAGGCACAGCTGAGAAAGGAAGAGTCCCCCTTTGTTGGACAGCACATGGTCTACTGTCAAGCACTACATTTGTCCGAGAACTGTGCATTGCCCCCAGAGAGTCTGGGTGTCCTGGAACAACTTGGGTTGTTAGTTCCTGAGCTGTTGGTTCCCATAGCTCAACGGCTTAGCCCCCTGGTGAGTAAGTCCTTGCTAGGTGACTCAGAAACAATGGGACACAGGGGGTGTCTAGCTAACAGGCACAAGCCTGAAATCCTTCTGTTGACCATGCTTAATTCAAATTAGGCTACAGTAAACATTCTAAGATCTCTTTCCTGAAGCAGATTTTTCTTTGAATCTTTTGGGCAGGAAAGTGGGGAGGATCAGAGGATTGTTTGTTTTTATTATTATCATTATTCTTTTGTTTCCTAACAGCTTAAAATCAATATCCAGAGTAGTTTCAAGGTGGCAGAACTTTGGTCCTTTTAGTCCTGCCTTTTAAATAATAAAGTTTTACATTCCAGAAGAGAAGTTGGTGAGCCGTCCTATATTTTATTGACTCAATTATTTATTCCTGAAAATAAGTCAGTTTGGTTAAATTATTGAGTCTCTGAGTTTCATTTCAGGAGGGAGTGTCGCAGACAGGCCCCCAAAGTGAGGCCTGTACTGTGCAAAGAAGCGACCAGGTATTTAATAAGGGGCGTCCTGTGAAAACAGAAGGAAAAACAAAGGTTAATGATCAGAGTGCATTACGAACCAGTTTCTGATTCTGTAAGCTCGTCAGTCGGGGAGATTTGTAGACGTAAGGCTCCAAGCTTCTTTTCTGGAATGGCGATCCAGTGACTGCCTGATAGAGCCTCCTTGTCTGCAGTTTCAGCATCTGACGATGTCCTCAGGTGCTCGGGAAATTCTGTGTGGTTTACACAGTATCGGCCACTGAGATTATTAGGGCTGTTGTAACACTTCCTCAAGTTTAGAGCAAGTCTTTCGGCTGCAGTTTGCAATTGCAAAGCTCATAGGAAAAGTTTTAGTTCTCATTAATTCCAAGTTGAAGGATAGAAGAAAAATAAAACATTACTTTGGAGGGTTGTAGCCAAATATTTAAGAAAACTAGAAAAATTCAGGACTCAGTTCGGTTTACAGGTGAAAAAGAAAGCTTTAAAGACAATTAACTGAACTGGAGTCTAACATCCGCAGCTGTATACTACAGATTCCACTGAAACACAATTTCTCATTCTCCCCTAAAAATACCCTCACGTTTATCAAGGACAGATAAATTAAGATTACTTACTGCATGAAGTCCTGTTGCAATGTGGCCTGATTGTTTGCACAAACACAACAAGAATAGCAACTGATCACACAGACTCTCTTAAGTCAGCTTTGCTGGCATCTCACAAGGAGTCGCCAGATTGAACTTTAATTAGTTTCTCAGGGCAAAGGAGTTACTCCAGGGCCAGGCAGTGGCCATCGGGCTTTGCCTGCAATATTCATAACTTTGGGAAGTTCCTCGAGTTCTCAAGGACACCCACAATGTCTTGGGGGTTTCTCTTTGCCATCTCCCTGGAAAGCAACTTGCATTCTTTTCCTGAAGAGACTGTCATGAATGAACCGTGTACATAAGGAAGGTACCAGGCTGTGTTTCCAAAGAGCTTTTTAGCAGCTTTCAAGGTTTTTAAGGCTTTCTGGTGACATCCAGAGTCTATGCATGTCTCTCTCAAACATGACATTCCAGTCAAAGTCTTGGCTAATAAAACCAGTTTTCAATTGTGTCCTGTTACAAAAAGAAAAGACTCTTATTGAATTCATGCAAACAAACATATTGCCATAAAAATAACAATACTCATTCATTAAGGGTTTCCAAATTCTGGAGGGATCAGGTAAAGAAAAATTTATCAGTACTTTAATATTGTTTATAAAGCTATAATTTGCCAAATTGCTTTAAGAAAACAAGTTTTCTTATATATGGAAAACAAAAAGATTAAAAATTAGCAATATTTTCAACAAAAATTTATAAAAATTATAATTATCTTCAGTTCATTCAGTCCCATAATCATTTTTGTTTATTCTGATTATTTGCCAGTATTTCCATGAGTCCAGTTATTCTTTAGAGTTCTATTAATCTTGACCCAGTTTCAAGGCATGACCTGAAAATTTATTATCAGAAATATGTAATTTAGAACAAGTCATAGTCCTTTCCATGGACCTTTCTAAAGATGCAACATATTTGCAAATGCATCAGAGTAAAAGGATGACTGTCTCAAAATGACAAAAAAAATACCTTAAAATGACATAGTTATAGATCTGATTACAATGCAATTGACAAAGGAATTTGCTTTTCTGTAACAACATTTTAAAATAAAAATTGGAATTACAAATGAAAGTACATGAGAACTTTGTAGACTTGATGATTTTTATATAATCTCTAGAATATCCACTTTAATAATAAAAATGTATGTATACAAATAGAACATAGTTGTTATTTTTTTATTTGATAAAGCTTCCCAGGTACTTTGAACATATTAAATATGCTCTTTTATAAGGAGAGAGAGAACAAATCCTTGAGGTAATCCATGGACCCATTGGAATAACTCAAAGCCATTTCTGGGTTAAGAAAAAGTCTCTTGAAGTTTAAACCCTGGGAAGGTTGTCAAACATATTTGACTAAAAGATTACATATCATTATGAACCAATATTAAATTATATACTCACCCAACGTGACAATAAAAGGCATCAAACATAAATGAAAACTAGAAAAATTTTAGTTCTTAGAATTAAGAAGATGGGTTTTATAAAGTAATCAAGTACCTGATTAATACCATATGATACATACTATTTTAATAAGATATATAGAATCTTCATTTTTTAGGCAGATACATGAAAAATTTCCCACACTGTAACAGACTGAAAAATAATAAAACCAGTTCTGGATTAGCTTACTTTTGATACTGAGATTTATTTACTTAATTATATGTATTTTAATATTACTTAGCTTAACCATATAAAATTTTCTTTCAAGATTTTTCTTTACAAACCTTCTACAACTTCCCTAGTCCCTTTTAGTTTGCCTGTCTTTTTAAAAAAGGTTTCATTTATTTATTTATTTTTAGAGAGGGGGGAAAGGAGGGAAAAAGAGAGGGAGAAAAATAGCAATGTGAGAGATACATCAATCGGTTTCCTCTCTCTCTCTCACACACACCCTCAGCTGGGGACCTGGCCTGAAACCCAGGCATGTGCCCTGACTGGGAATTGAACTGGTGACCTTTCAGTTCACAGGCTGGCCCTCAATCCACTGAGCCACACCAGACAGGGCTGCTTTGTCTCTTTTTAACTCATTTAGAAATAACCAACTTTAGAACAACCCACTTTTCCCCTATCTTTTTAAAAATATATTTTCATACCTTATACCTTCAATTACCAAAACCATACAATTTCTTTCCAATCTAATTAGAACTCTTAACTCTTAGAAACCTCAATTTCTTAGTTCTTGCTGTTACAGTAGAATGAGCAGCCAGAGGGAAATAAAGGCAGGAAGGAGGGAAGCCCTTGAAGCCCTATGTATTGTCTCCTTTATCTGAGCAAGAAAACCTGAGACTATGCTTTCCTCCCAAGGCCTGAAAGGACAGAAAGGGCTCACAGTGCCCACAGGAAGAAGCCCATTAACACCTGTGGATATTCACACACCCCGCCCCAAAAGCTGTCACCACATTCATCTGTCAATCAATATGCAACTTCTTCACCACCATCCCACCAACTATGTAAGTCCTCAGAACACAGGACTGGGCCTTTTGGTGTTCTTGATTCTTTGGGCACCCTTACCCTGCTTTGCCCTGAACTTATGCCCTCCCCCCTCACAACTAGTCTTGCCTGTTCTCTGCCAGGCAATATATCACCAATAAACCCTGCTTGCATGCTAATATATTTGCCGACCTGTAATTCTTTACAGCATCGGCAAGAAGAACTGGGTCTGTCCAGCTAACATCGCCAGTAGAAGTTGGGTTCTTTCATGGGATTGCAAGAAAGGCATTTCAGGAGACCTATGTATGGGGTGTTAAAGCTTCATGGTAAGATTCATTGTAGAAACAAAATCAAAGGACTGCCTCTGGGTTCCCAGTATCCCATCTCCATCCAACCCACTGTGGAAAAAGTCCAACCTTGTCTGCATGAGGCCAAGAAAAAGTTTTAGTCCATATCAAAGCTCAGTCCAATTCCTGGCTGTGCTCCAGCCGGCTGGTTCTGCTGTATCCAGTACCCAGGCTCGGCTTGGAGCCTGCTGGAAGTTCACATGGATACTGGCTGCATGGCTGCTAGGGCCTCATGGTTGCTCCGGAGAGAAAATACATGAACAAACAGGTGAAAGAGAGAATGAGTCTTTGTTAGGCTGATTATATTATCTTGGGCTTGGGTGGACCAGGCACTTCTTCAAACTAACCAATCAATTTCACAAGCTTCCGCAGGCTTAAACTGGGCCCACCTCCTAACCAATCTACTTCCTGGATCTGCCATCACTCTGTGTCCCTTATCCAATCTGATCCTTTCCCCAGGCTAGACTGACAGGCCTCTTTGGTTGCCATCTTAGTTCCTCCTGAGCAAGCCTCATAGAGGCACCTCCTCCTGCACCATCGGGATTTCTACTTCCTATGAGCTTCCCCCACCCACCCACCCACAGTCCCTGTACTCAGCCCAGCTGCTGCCTACAAGGGGGAAGGGAGGGGTGTTAATCCCCTTGGCAGGGAAATGCTGTAATTCCCTGGAGTGCCTTCGAATGCCGCAACTTCCTAGCAAAGCAGGATTATGCTCCCTAGTTTATTATGCTTAATAATGCCTGATTCCCTTTGCTTCCTTCCTTTATTAATATTTAGCAACCTATGCTAACATAATGACACCTAAAAGTAGGTGATTAACATTTTTTAGTCTGGCAAATTTATGAATACACTTCATAACTTCTAGAAACAGGTTTTTTCATTGGCAAACACACACTTTCAAGAGACTTCAAATAAAGTCCAAGGTATAGTCATTAACAGATACAAATGTATTTTCTAGCTTCTCTGTAATAAGCCAAAAGTAGGTAAACTTAGGTCAATTAATGGTTTAATATTTTGTTATTCAAAATATATATTTAATACTTTTTATTATTTAACTTAGTAAAACTCTGAAGTTTTAAGTTACCACCCTTTAGTAACCCTATTAGTTACCCTTTAGTTACATCTATTTATTAGTTCTTAACAACTCTATGAGATTTTAAAGTCAATTATTACCAGGCCATTTTCTTGACAAGTTTTATAACAGAGATAAATAATATGAACTTATTTTTGTAAACCCAGGCAGAGCAAACATATATTTTATGTTAATAATTCTAAAAGACATCTACTGAACTTAAACCAGCTTTAATATCAAATATTTTCTCAGACCACATGACCTTGAAAAAACATCGGGATAGTTTTTTATTTTTCACCATACACATGGACAGTATTACTAACAATTGTAGAGAAGACAGGATTTTTCATTTGTCCTTGACAACATTTAAGGAGTCTGGAGGAGGGGGAGGGAAGGTATCAGCCTTGGGCTACTTCTACCACTAGAGTTTTAAAAGTGACAGTTTTTTCCTTCAATTACCTCAGCCTCATTTACATTTTTAATTACCCAGCAGGAAGATCTGTTGAGACTCTCAATGAAAGTTTTAAAGTCGGAGAATGAGCAGTGGAAACAAAGTCTTGGCTTCAGTTCAAGACATTCTATATGTAACATCCTGAGGAGTTGTTTAAGTGGGAGGCGAAGTACTGAACAAGGCTGAGAATGTCCCATCCCCAAAAGAAGAGAAAGATACGAAAAAAAGGTGTGCTTGTAGAAAGCAGAAGCAGAATAGGGTGAGTCCATTTGGTTGCTAGGGCTGATCAGCCCTAGCTCTCGGCAGCACCCTGTCACCCAGGAGCCACCCACAGACGGTTGTGTGAGGTGTGCCTGAGGGCAGACTCACCAACAGAGCAGTGGCGGCCAGACACTCTGACTCGAAGTTGGATTTACTCCACTCAGGCAGGAGACTCCACGCCAAAGATGGTGACAGGAAAAGGGACCAAAATAGAAGAAAGTGAAGACCTCCTAGATGGCTCGCCTCAAGCTGATGCCAGGCAGCACCCGGGGCGACCAAAGGGAGACCTCAGCCGGATCCAGGTCCTTGTCATGGAGCAGGAAGGAATTCAAGAGCACAGCAGAAAGACTTAGCAAAGCACTTGAAATGTACTAAGCGATAGTATGCACTTGAGAATCGAGAGCGGTGACCTCAGAGAAGGGGAGGTGCCAGTGGGGTCTGGGTGGGAAGATTTTGTTAAACATGGATAACAGGTGGAAATAAGGTGGCCCTCTGTTTCTGGTGCTCGTAGAGTGACTGCTGGAGCCGTTTGTCCTTGTCCCTCCTCTCCACAGTGATTTCTTTTTGGTCCTCCCAATTGCAGAAAATTGGAGAGGAGGAAGCAGGGGAACAGGCGGTCAGTGAAGGTTGTTGTCTGTGATGTTCCAGCCAAGATGGAGAAGGGGAGGGGTTGAGTTTGAGGCCTTTGTCCCCTATTCTAACGTTTCTGCCTCACCCCAGGTTTTGAGGTGCCCTCTCCCGGCATCCAGGACACCCAGTCTTGTTTTCGGCCAGCGCTGCGGTGGGCTAGGAATGTCTACCGGCTTCAGCGACCTGTCTGCCGTGTATGTGTTCCTCAGCAGAGCTCAGCCTCTAAAGTGGTCGGATCTCCTAGTTCTGGGGGCAGGGCTGGTGCCAGGCCTGAGGTCTGGGGGCATCGGGACATGTAGAGCTCTCTGTTTACCCCGTTGGTTCCCAATGAGCCACAATAGCATTTGCTTAACATTTCAGAACAAACAAGAGTAACTTGTGAATTTTTTATTTCTAACACAGCTTGAATTTTATCTCATTTTCATGAGACTCCAGGGGATAAAGTCCCCTAATCCTATACCTGGAATTGTCAGAACAGAATGGAGACATCACCTGCCTCTGAACACAGAAACTTTTATTTTGTAGCTACTGTCTCTGCTCCCTAACGTCTGGTTTTCTGTGTGGGAGTCTCAGGGGTGATGGTGCTGCCAGATAAAAGTTGTAATGAGAGAGGGGGAGGTGGAGAGGCAGGGAGGGGTCAGGCAGAAAGCAGGGCAGAGAGTAAACACAGTGCCAATCCACAGTCCAGACTGCAGGGCACTCAGTAGGTCTGCAGAGGGACTCCAAAGGACAATGAGTGCATTCTATTCAGGAGTCCAGGCTTTTGTTTAAGTCTAGGCTACCTTCTGGGGAGTGAGAACGGGCTGAACCGGTCTGGTGACTCCAGCCAGTGAATACTTCCCCTGGGGCCTGACTCAAGTGAATGATGTCATCAGGGTTTGGAAGGCAAGTCTACTGTGTGATTAACTTTTATCTCCGCTGTAAAGTAACAGGCTCCTTTTCAGCCTGGGAACAATGAGGAAAAGTGGCTGTCTGGAGGGGCTGTTTGTGCGGGGTCCCAAGCACCAGGCAGCAGTAAACCGAGGCAGCCCTGAGCAAGTGGTGTGGCGCCCCTGGGGAGAGCTGAGTGAGGGGGTCTCTGTGTGAAAAAGGGGGTGGTCCTTGTTATTCCAATAAACCAGCTGTCCTGACTTCAACCTCAGCTCCCCTAGGAGAATGGCACTGTCTCCTGTCTCTCTGTGGCCTGACCATGGATTCTGTAGCCTTGATAGAACCACCAAGTGACGTTCGAGTCCTGCCTCAGCCAGCCTGAACGGACTTCCTTGGTGAGCACAGACAGCTCAGAACCTTCCGTCCCCCTCTCCTCTGCACCCTCACCCGGAGACTGACTTTCTCAGGCCGCAGCAGGTCTCAGACCACAGGAGCCATTATTTTTCTGAGAGACACATTTGTTTGTCTAGTGTCTCTAGCTAAAGTTCCCACTTTAGGGACACTTGCGCCTGGCATTTAAGGCCCTTGGCAGTCTGGCTGAGACTCCCGAGTTTTCAAACTCAAGGTCATGGGAATGTCATAGGTGAACCAGGCAGGTGAAAGCTAGGGCTCATTTGGTCTGTATTTTGTTTACTCTGTTTGGACAGAGACAAATATATCAGAAACAGCAACAACATAGCAAGCACGGTGTGACCATTTACACACAGCCTCACTGTTGGGGAAACAGTAGGGAAGAGTGGGGAGCAGAGCTAGGATTAGGGCGAGGCCAGCAAGATACCCAATGAGCAAATTTTAAGTAGGTACTTCCCTTCTGGGGCCCTGTCAGTGCAGGGTTGGCACTTGCAGTGAGTGTCTTTGTAAAGTTTGCTCCTGGGGCCTCACTTGTCTCACACTAGTGAGCCCTGCTAAGGACAGTGGGGGACTGGAGGACGGATCCAACGAAACGGACAGCTGCGTGTCCACTTCAGCCAGTCTCCCTGCTGCCAGCAGGCACAGAGCAGGTGTCCAGTAAAGTCAAAGGACAAAATGGGCTGAGAAACAGATTTATGGAGCCAGGATGAATCTTACATTAGCATCATGTTTTATGCAAGGAATAAGTATTACGAGCCAACAACTCAGCTGCTCTCAGCATAGGAAGCAGACCATGGGCTATGCCCATGTCCCAGGTGGGATTCCCCCGTAATCTCAGGATCCCAGATAAAGCCCTTCATGCAGCTTCACTCTAGCACTCATTGGGTAACGGAGTAAGAAAAAAGCAGAAAAGAAGAAAAAAAGCATTTTTTTAAAAAGCACACAAAATAGCCTTGGCCAGTGTGGCTCAGTTTGTTGGAGCGTTGTCCCATAACCAAAGGTTTGTGGGTTCAATTCCCAGTCAGGGCACATACCTAGATTGCAAGTTTGATCCCCGGTCCAGATGTTGGAATATGTGACTGCTGATCCAGACCCATATTAAACCCAATCTGGGTGGGTATTGGAGGCAACTAATTGATGCTTCTCTCTTGCATCAATGTTTCTCTCTCTCCCTTCCTCCTCTTTTCCTCTCTCTGAAAGCAATGAAAAAAAAATCTCCTTGGGTAAGGATTTAAAAAAAAAGGCACACAAAACACATAATAGCAAAATAATAATACATTGAAATATGCCAGCAATTCCAGCAGTTATAAATAGACTGAAATTTACCTACTCCAAGAGAGAAATTATCAGATTGGATTTCTAAAAAATCTAGCTATATCCTGCTTCCAAGAGACCATCTGAGACAAAACCACATAGAAAGGCTAAAAATAAAGGGGTGGAAAAACATACACTGTGCAAATGTAGCAATAACAGACAAACTATAATATAAGGAGAGAAACCACATAATAACCAAGATACCAAGCCACTCAGAAGCCATTATAGTTCTAAATGTATACGCACCTAACACAGGCACACCTCAAAATATAGCAAGCAAATTGACAGAATTACAAGTTGTAGGGCAGGAAGAAACTGTTTTCTACCCTCAAGGTTCTTCCAGCTGGTCTAATAATCAAATAGGCATGAGACAGATTAACAAGAGAAAACAACTAAATTCAATACGCACATATTTTGGGAACCCCACATACATGAGACAGAGATTCCACATGCACGAGAGGTTCAGAGACAGAAAGGGAACGTGGGTATATGAGACATCCCGACTTAGGGAGGAGGTGAGAGGCCTTGGGGGCTTCAAAGGGCCACTGCAGGGACAGCACGTGTTCAGTAATTAGCGGTTTGCCCTGCCATACAGATAAGTAAAATGTCATTTCTGGTCTTAACTCTTATCATGGGCCAGGCTCCTCATTTATTCTTCTAGGTGGTTAAGGAGGAAGCAGTTTCTCCTGAGCCCACAGTCTTCGCTGCCTTTAGCTCAGAACAACTGCTGCCGCAGAGGCACGTCTTGTTTCTGCCCAGTTGTGAACCCTTACAAGGTCAAAGATTGTGACTCGTCTAACTTTATCAGAAATTAATAAAGCAAGAAGCTGAAAAAATATTAGGATATAGACTTCAGTCAAGATGTCGTAGGCAGGCATGGCTCACTTTTCACACAGCCACATCGAAACCACAACTAAAACGTAGGACAGCCATCACTCAGAACCATCACAAGTAGAGTTGAATGGAAGTCTGACAACTACGGAATTAAAGAAACCACATCCATCCAGACTGGTAAGATGCAGAGCAAGCTGGTCCTTCATCCACAAATGCTGGATAAAAGTTCAGGAGGGATGTCTTGTGAGTAAGGAGTCCCAGTCCCACACCAGGTCTCCCAGCCCAGGGTTCCAGTGCCAAGAAGATAAATCCCCACAGCTTCTGACTGCACACACCAGCAGGGATGGGAACTGAGTCAGTAGAAGAAGCTGCTGGAGCCCCAAGCAGTTTCTCTTAAAGAATCCACACATGGACTTACCTACTTGGACTCCCTCTGAGCTCCAGAACCGAGATAGCTGCTTGAAAGGCACCAGTGGTATACAGGGAGAAGCTGAAGTGTCTGGCATCAAGGCAAGTAGAAGCCATTGTCCCTTTTCTAAACCCTCCTCCCACAGAACTGGCAAGCTGGTGCCATATCTGAGACTCCATCGATCTGGCTAACACTGTTTGACCTGCCTTGGAGATCCCCAGAGGCTCCACCCCATCCAATTTATGGGCCCACCCAAGCTGCTTTCCATATGAATAGATGGTCTTGGCTCAAGCTTCACAACTCCCTAAATCCTCTCAAACAAGCAACAGCTGGCCTCAGTGAGCCCCAGGCATGGCACTAGCAGCAGCCAGCCTAGATTCACAGTTTGGCTTCACCTGGGAATCTCCAAGCCCAGCACAAGAAGCAGCCATCTCAGATTGCTTTATAACTCTGGCAGGCCCTGGAGCAAAACACAGGTGGGGGTTGACCTTGACCTGCACCACCTAGAAAATCACAGGGCCTGCACACCCAGTGGTCAGCTATAGACCACATTGGAGCACCACCACGCTGTCCCCACACAGCTGATCCTCCACAGAAGGTGGAGGTTTGTGGTAAGTGGTCACAGCCAATCCTTGCAGATGACCTGCCTGAGTAAATTTCTCCCACTGATCTGCCAACAGCAACCAATGCTCAACTACAAGAGGAAGGTGTACTCAGCCCACACGAAATGCACACCACAAGTACCCAGCTTGGGTCATAGGGGAGTCTGTGCCACTGGACCCTACAGGACACCTACTACCTTAGCCAACATTACCAAGACAGAGTTAAAGCAGTTCTACCTAACATATAGAGACAAACGCAGGGAGGCTGCCAAAACAAGGAGACAAAAAAACATGGCCCAAATGAAAGAATAGATCAAAACTCCAGAAAAAGAGCTAAAGGATTGGAGATAAGCAATTCATCAGATGCAGAGTTCAAAACACTGGTTATAAGAATGCCCAAGGAACTTAGTGAGGACCTCAGCAGCATAAAAAAGATCTAGTCAGAAACAAAAGATTCAATAATTAAAATAAAGAATAATTTACAGGGAAACAACAGTAGAGTGGATGAAGCCAAGAATCAATCAATGATATGGAACATAAGGAAGCAAAAAACAACCAATCAGAAGAACAAGAAGAAAAAATATAATACAAAAAATGAGGATAGTATAAGCAGCCTTGGGGACAACTTCAAGAGGTCCAACATTTGCATCATAGGGGTGTCAGAAGGAGAAGAGAAAGAGCAAGGAATTGGAAATTGATAAAATAATGAAAGTAAACTTCCCTGATTTGGTGAAGGAAATAGACGTGCAAGTCCAGGAAGCATAGAGAGTCCCAAACAAGATGGATGTAAAGAGGCCCACTCCAAGACACATCATAATTAAAATATCAAAGGTTAAAGATAAAAAGAGAATTTAAAAGCAGCGAGAGAAAAGATGTTAGTTGCCCACAGGGGAGTTCCCATAAGATTGTCAGCTGATTTCTCAAAAGAAACCTTGCAGGCTAGAAGGGATTGGCAAGAAATATTCAAAGTCATGAAAAGCAGGGACCTACAGCCAAGATTGCTCTACCAGCAAAGGCATCATTTAGAACTGAAGGGCAGATAAAGAGATTCCCAGACAAGAAAACACTAAAGGAGTTCGTCATCATTAAACCATTATTATATGAAATGTTAAAGGGACATTTTTAAGAAAGAGAAGATCAAAACTATGAACCACAAAATGGAAAAAAAATACAAATCTATCAACAATTGAACCCTCCCCAAACAAACTAAACACACAAGAAGAACAGAGACAGAATCATGGATATAGGAAGTGTTTTGATGGTTGCCAGATGGGAGGGGCGTGGGGGGGGTGGGCAAAGAGGTGAGAGGATTAGAAATACAAATAGGCAGAGACAGAATAGCCATGGGGATGGAAAGTACAGTGTAGGAAATGGAGGGGCCTAAGAACTTGTACACATGACCCAGGGACATGAACAGTGGTGGGGGGATTGCCTGAGGGAGTGGGGGGTGCTGGGTGGAGGGGGGCAAAGGGGGAAAAATCAGGACAACTGTAATAGGATGAGCAATAAAATGTAATTAAAAATACTAGGTATAAAGGATTTGGAAAATAAAAGTAAAGGACATTATGTAATGGCTGTGTGTGTATGTGCATGTGTGTCTGTGTGTGAAACTGCAACCAAAGATAAACAGTCATCATTTTCTTTGGCTATACACAGATCATTTAAAAATTAGGCCACACACTAGGTCACAAAGAAAGTCTCAAAAAATGCTAGAATTCACCCAGATCACACAGATCCTAATCTCTAAGCACAACCCAGTTAAAATAGTATCAACTCATATGTTTGGGACTCAAATAGCTCAGATGCTGATGAATAAATTATGATAGAAATTTTTAGGGATAGACTGATAATGCAAGTATTCTGTTTCAAAATTGCGGATGACAACTAAAAGAATATTTAGAGGTAAAAAATAAAGACAAATTTATTTTTAAAATATGAGATTTAAAGTAAATGAGCTGAGTGTTGAAAATAAGAGTCATATGGAACTTCCTTAACACGATCAAAGATGTCTTCCAGAAATGTACAGCGAGCGTAACCAGTGGAGAACTGTGGGTAGCAGGCCCATCAACTCAGGAAGAGGACCAGGAGCTGCGTTATCAGTGAGTGTATCAGCACTCAGGAAACCATGACGAAGGCAATAAAGCAAGCAAAGCAAATAAAGGTAAGCATGGACAAAACAGCAAAAGTGTACTTATTTGCAGTATTATGACAATCTGCATAGAATATTCAAGAGGGTTTTCATGTAAGCTACTCAAATGGCAAGAGTCCAGCAAATATGCTCAATATAATACCCATGCGCAAAAATCAGTGCCGTTTTACGTATGGCATACCATTCGAAAAAACAGCAGGAAAACAATCTCATGTACACTGGCAACAGACCCTGGAAGATATCTCTGCATACATTGAACAAAGGTGTGGAAGTTGTTTTGGTTTGGAGGAGTTTTTTTATGGAGAAAACTTTGGCCATGAAAGAAACTATAAGTGAGTGGAGTGACTTTCCATGTCTGGATTAAAAAACTAGACTTTACCAGCAAAGATGTCAATCTTCCCTTAATTATCCTCTAAATTCAAGACAATCTCATCCAAATCACAAGGAGTATTTTTTGTGAAATTCAAACAAGCTGATAACCATCAAGACTGATTATAAAGTGATAATAACGAAGATGGTGAAATATTGGTACAGAGAGAGCGAATAGATCAATAAAAAAACAGTGAAGTCAGACACTTCTCTGTGCACATGGAGATTTGATATATGACAGAAAAGTCATTACAGATGGGTAAAAAAGCGGGGGTGGGATCATTCAATAAATAATTTGGGAATAATACATTACCCTTATAAGTTAGATACTTATATCATGACACATGCAAAAATAAATCCTATGTTTAAAAAGCAACCACTTTAAATACTTTAGAAGAAAATATAGAAGACATTAAATTCAGAGTAGGAAATTGTTGTCTCAAACTAGATATAGAAAGTCAAACTTCAATGCAAATTTTAATAGAATACTTATTATAACAAATAGAGTTACATTAAACTTCTTAAAACATTGTTCATAAAAAAGATTAAATATCAAGCCAGATACAGATAGATATTTGCAATGCAGTTACATAACTGATAAAGAGTCGGAATCTAGAATACAGTAACAACTACAAATCAATGAAAAAATAAAACAAACAGCCCAATTTTTTAAATGTGCAAAAGACCTGGGTAAGTCATGGATGAGGCTATCTGAATATCAGATAAAAACTTGATTAGATGGTCAACCTCATCAGTAATCAGAGAAATAAAAACTCAAACAACAACATACTCAAACATCTCTGTATGACTCAGGGTTACCCAGAGAAACAGAACCAATAAGATGTGCACATAAATGCAAAGAAATTTACTTTAAAGAATTGGCTCATCTGATTATAGTGGTTGACAAGTCCAAAATTTGTGGGGTGGACCAGTAGGCTGGAGATGCAGGCAAGAGCCGATGCTACAAATGAAGTCTGAAAAAACAGATTGCTGGAGAATTCCCTCTTGCTTGGAGGTGTCAGTTTTTTGTTCTATTTGGGCTTCAACTGATTGGATGAGGCCCACCAACACTATAGAGGGCAATCTGCTTTACTCAAAGCCCACCATTGTAAATGTAAATCTCATCCCGAAATACCCATAATAGTCCTGGACAAACTGACATATAAAATTAAACAACACAGCCTCTAATGCACCAGATTGGCCAAAGTGTTCATCTGTCAGCACCAAGTGTTGCCACGAACGGGGAGTACTGGGAACTCACATTGTGCTGATGCTTATGGTAGGGTCATCCTTTTCGAGGGCAGAGATCCACACTGCAGAAACTCATACACATGTGCATAAATATTGGCTGTAGCCTGGTGTACAGCAGTGAAAAGTCAAAAAGGAACTAGAAAGCCATCAATAGAAAAGAGATGAACCAACTGTGATACTTTCACATGTGGAATATGAACAGTTAGCAGTTAGAATAAATGAGTTAGAGAACATACACCCACATGGATAAATCTAGAAACAATGGTGAGGGACAAAACCTAGTTTCAGAAGAATATAGGCAGTAGCGTAAATTTCCATACAATGTAAAAACATGAAACAGCATGATGTATTATTTATGGATGAACACTGCAGGAAAATCTAAAACATATGCTTGAGATGAATACATACTAAATTCAAGGTTGGGGGGGGTCTCAGAGACATAGGGGTGAGGAGTGAGATCAGGGAAGCCATCAACTGTGTCTGTAACATTTCATGTACAATTTTTAAAGACCTGAAACAAATGTGGCAAAATATCAACACTTAATGAAGCTATGGGATGCGTGGGTGTTTTTTATATACCTCTGTGCACTTGTCCATGTGTTTGAAATACTTCCCCAAGAGAAGTGTACAGGCTAGGTCTGTGTGACAGAGGAGGATACTGAAAGAGTAAGTGCATCAAGAAGCAGGCTGTGACCTTGGTGTTTTCCCACATGCTGGTGACAGTCCCCACAGAGCAGCAGCATTGCAGGAGCCCCAGGGAGACAAGGACAAAGAAAGCACAGGGTGACAGATGCAGTGAACTCCCTGAAGAATGATGAGTCTGGGCTCGAAGTGGGAACCCAGGAGCGGACACCCCACACACAAGAGTGAAGAAGAGGGCAGTGTGTGCTCAATGTGGCCAGCGCAGGGGGCCATTCACGAGGCTTTGGGACCGTGGTACCTGACTACTGTACCGTGTGGTGGTACTCTTTGACCCATGTCTGCTCAAGTAAGTTCGTGTTTTCCTCCCAAGAGACCTGTTGGCAGGAAGAGACGAGTCGCTCCTGTGGGTTGGCACTCATGACCCCAGCATTGAAAATCCTAAAGGGTGGGCGCCACCATGTCTTCTTCCAAGAACTGGCTGGCATGTAACTTCCCTCGTCTGTCCTTACGTGTGGCTCTCAGAGTCAGGGGCGGGTCGGGCAAAGGCGCGTGTGCTGAAAGCAGCATCACCAAGGCGTGAGTTCTGCCGCCTCTTGCCCTGAGTTTCATTTGCTCCGTTTTTACAAAAAGTGTTTTGAAAAAAGCATTTGTCCATACAAAATATTTCCAGCATGTTTCTTAAATGGGGTTGAGAAATGAAAAAAGGACCATGGTGGTAGCAGGAAATAGGACTGAGGTTTTGCACTGGGGCTCCAGGTCCCCGACAGGGACTGTTCTTAGGACCTGAAGGCCATGGGAGCTGGCCCTGCTGGGTGTCATGCTGGTGCGTCGCTCTCCCGAGCCTGGAGCTCATCTCCAGCCTTGACCCATTTTAAAGTGTTCAGATGCCTTTCTTTAAGTAAGCTGTTTTCTCTCAGTTCTGATAGGAAGCCAGTTGGAGCCAGCGGTCTTTCTTCCTACAGCCTCCTGGGATCCGTACAGGGGTTGGGATGGCCTGGAGAAATAGACCTGGCCCAAAATGAGTTTAAGGGAACAGGGCAGCAACTTTTTAACAGCTTTAATTGCCAGGCACACAAGAGGAGTGAGGCTCCCGGATAAAGCCTGTGTCCCACTGCACACAGATCAGCCCTGAGAATAAGGGAAGGAGGGGCGACACGTGGACCGGGGACCTACAAGTGAACCCAGACAGGGTCCCTTTTGTCCCTATCAAGGCCTCCTCATTATTGATTGAAAGATGGACGCCATGCCCTGACCGATGTGGCTCAGTGCATTGGGCATTGTCCTGCAAAGTGAAAGGTCACCAGTTTGATTCCTGGTCACCACACAGGCCAGTTGGGGTTTTTAGAAGAGGCTAATGATTGATATCTCTCTCTCACGTCAATATTTCTCTCCCTCTCTTTCTCCCTCCCTTCCCCACTCTCTAAAAATAAATAAATAAATAAATAAATAAATAAAATCTTTCTTTAAAAAGAAAGGTGGACCAAATGAACACGAGAAGGACAGTCAGCACTGACCAGGAGGCCCTGCGTTCCCCTCTGGTCACAGTCCATGCTGGTTTTGGGAAATCTCTCCAGCGCATGAATGCAGAAGTGTGGAAACAACAGAAAAGATATTCAGGACAAACCAAGCCTGTGAACAAAGATTTGGAGGATGAGCCAACGCTGTGAATAAACTGCTTTGAATCTGGAGACAAAGACGCAGGTTGCTGTGAAGGTAAGTGTGGCCCCCTTGGTCCTCCCTAGCAGATAGGGAGGCCTGGGGCAGCGAGAGAAGCCCAGCTGAAGAGGCATGTGATGTGTGAGAGGCCAGAGGAATGCTGGGCTCAAGTAGGTGCAAGTGTAAGGAGCACAGACACACCCTGGGCCCAGCTCAGGCCCTCCAGGAGGCGCCAGCAGAAACCCAGACAGGAATTCTGGGGCGCTTCCCCTGAGCCTGGGGCTTAGGGGCCTTCAACTGCATGGGGATGAACCAAGGCAGCTCCCCTCTGCCCATCAACCCTCTTCTGCTCAGCCCTGGCCTCAGAGGCTGCCAATCCCTGGTGGAAGCTGGCACTTTCAATATTAGTACATCATTACATTCATGTGTCATTTAGTTCAATCTGTGGGTTGGTATATTACAGATAAGATCTCAAGCATATTTGAATCACAAGACCAAGGTAATTAACACCCACGCCTGCTCCCTGTCAAATAGCTCTGTGGACCCACCGGGCACTAGGCTGGTTTCTGGCCTGTGTTATCTTATGGAAGGACCTCTTGCCAAGGTATTAGGACCATCGTTTCACAGAAAAGGAAACTAAGGCTCAGAGAGGTAATGTTTTTTAATTCAAACCACACGGCCAGGTAAGTGCAAAGCCAAATTTTATTCCAACGCCATTCTTCTTCTGCCTCTGTACGGCAGCAGAAGTGCATGCCCACTTTAAGGTGAGGATATGAAGATTAAATATTCTCATAGAATCATACATTTGTGTGAAAACAGGAACTCTGCGGCACGGATGCCCACTGGTATGTGTTGAAAGTGCCTAGCTGGAAAATGAGCAAAAACGGACATCAGCAGAGGGGCTGGTACTCATGAGACAAAAACAGAGGCTTTGGGGGCTCCTGTCCTGCCTTTGGTCAGTGGGATTGCAAGACTGCAGAAAGGCGTGGAAGAAAAGCACAGAATTAGAAATGTAAGGTTATTTGTAAACAACGCTGAGGAGCCAGACAGAAATGATTTGAGTCATGGTTTCTACCCCTTGTACTTAGAAGACTCAAGGTTGTCCCTTCGCCTCTCTGAGGCTCCGTCTCCCAGTCTGTAACAGTGCCTGTGTCCCGGGGCTGCAGGGCCCTGTCCCAGCATGTGCGCCTGCAAAAGCACCCGCACAAGGCCTGAGCAGGGCTCCTGAGACCGTCCATGGTGGCCCCCGGCTGGCCCGCTGGAGCAGTGCCCAGCCAACGTCAGCCATCGCCGCTGGGCTCTTTCTCTCTACTTTCTGGGTCCCATCGACCTCTCCTGTTGGTGCCAAACTGGCAGAAACAGACTGGAAGACACTGCCCTGAGGCTGCTGTGGGCACACAGATGTCAACATCGAAGGTAGGAGGGCCACCCTGTAGAGTAGGAACAACTTAAAGCTCAGTGCACACACAGAGTGCTTCCCACGTGCCAGCTGCTTTACTGCTCCCAGTGGCCCAGCGAGATGGGTGCTCTGAGGACCCCCTTCTTACAGACAAAGAAACAGAGGTGCTGGAAGACACAGCTCCCCCCAAATCACGCAACTAGCACACAGATCCACCTACAGCGAGGTCCCATTTATGTCCAGTTTAAAAACAGGCAAAATTACTCTGTGGTGATAGAGAGCAGACTGGTGATGCCCTGGGCCGGGGTGGGTAGGGGTATAGAAATGTGCACATCACACATACACACGCACACAGAGACAGACACTTTGGTGAGCTGCACACATTTTTTTAAAAGAAAGAAACAAGAAAATAAAAACAGCATTTAAACAGGGGAAGAAATAAAATGCAAAGCCCAAACATCCGTGCTTGCAGGTCCAGCCTAACGGGGGCCAGCTGCGGCCTGATTTGGGCGTTTGCTCAGTCAGAGCTGCCAAGGTCGAGGTCACTAGCCAAGCCCCACCGGGAAGCTGCGTCTCCGACCTGGGATTACCCCAGGTGCTCGCCGCAGCCACTGGCTCCACGTGGCCTCTCGTTGCTCCACCCTAACCCCAAATTACTCTGCAAATCCTTTTTGGAAGTCCTCAGATGTTAGATCTTCACCCACGACACCTGTAGCTTTCTCATTTTTACCAGAATCTCTTAATTCCTCACCCTTGTTCACTTCTTGCCAGGCTAAGGAGCTATCTGTTATCTTTTGTGATGTAACAAGTTACCCCAAACTTGGCCCCTTGCAACAAGAAACACCTCTTTTCTCACACTGTTGGTGGGTCAGGACCTTGAACACAGCTGGGCGCCTGGAACGCAAGGTTTCTCGTGAAGTTGCAGTCGAGCCATGCGCTGGGGCTGCAGTCAGTTCTGAAGACTTGCTGTGGGGTGCAGGGGTCTGTTTCCAAGCTCACTTCTGTGGGGGTGGCCACATCCCTGTCCCTCACTCCCAGGCCTCTGCGCAGGCCATCTTGTGACACCGGGACCAGTTCCCCTAGGCCGTGCGATCCCAGGAGAGGCAAGAAAGCACTCAAGATAGAAGCCACGGTCCTCTTAGAGCCCAACATTGGAAGTGACACTCCATTGCAGCTGCCCTGTTCCAGCATCAGACACAAGTCCCTCGGTCTACCCCACCCTCAGAGGTGTGGGTGCAAGGCGGGTGGGACCACTGGGTGCCATCTCAGATGCTGCCTACCACAGACCCCCTGGTTGTTTACCTGAAAACAAAGGGGAGAAAGAGGAAGACCCAATATTGCACATTTCTGCTTTCCTCCGAGTCTCTATGTCGGGGTCAGCATTATTTTTGTGGTGTAAAGAGCACTCCCCTTTTACTGGGACAATTCCAAATGGTCCCACGAAGGGAGCAATTTCCAGGACCTGGGTGCCTCACATGGCAGGGCCTCTCCACTGAGCTGCCCCTGGAGCCTCTTCCAGGGTTTCAGTCTGAACCCACAGACTTAACCATGGACGGCGGATGGCTTCGAGAGAACAGAGTCAAGCGCTGAACACCAAGCTCCCACTTGTCTGGATTCGGGCACGCTGGGGTCCTGAGAGGGCCCAGGGGCCCTTTGTCAGAGTGCTCCCCAATTTCCAAAGGATCCTGAGAGAGTATGTTTGCGACACCCGCAGAGTCACACCCAGTCTGAGTGTTTGTGTGGGTGTCCCATCAGCAGGAGAGTGACAGAGACTGCCTTCTAACGCCGCGTCTCCACCGGGCCAGCCCCATACAGGCTGGGGGTCTCCGCAGTTGGTTCCGCACACATCTGGCCCAGCTCCCTGGGAGGCTCTCCGGAGCTCCAGCCGCGGGAGCTGCTGGCCCAGAGAGGAGCTGTGTTGGGGAGGGGTAGTCCCTGGGCACACACTAGGGCACCGGTGGGTGCAGGGCCCCAGCAGCTACATCTGGGCTCAGGGCCTGGCTGCTCTGCTGCCAGTTCTCCCACGATCTGGGAGGGCACAGCAGTCAGAGAGGGTCTGGTTTTCAGTCCTGGTCATCCCTTGTGCTTTCTTGTTTTATTTTGCCTCCAGTAACCTCCTCAGGGTGAGTCACCTGGCCACTTCCTCCTGGCTGGAGACACGTTTTAAGAAGGCGCTGATTCTGGGTGGATCCAGAGTTAGCCTCAGCATAGAAAGTCTCTGCAGTTTTACACCCCCTCCCCCGCCCCCAAATCCTGCCCTCAGAAGTCACATGTGCGTCCTGTTTACTGAGTCATGGATCCTCCTTGTCAGCCTCAGGCACATCAGAGGGGTGGTGGGCTGGGCTGTCTGGAGCAGCCGGCTGCTAACCCCGGGAGGCAGGGTGCCTGCGTGAGGTCAGAGGCCAGACCAACGCGCGGGGAGGGGGCTTCCTGGGCACCTCATCCTAAGGTCACCACCAAGGTGGGGAAAACACAGGGTTCTGTGCCCCCTCCTTCTTCCCAAGCCAAATAACAACCGCAGTCATTCCTTTAGCCTCTTTTAGATGTTCTTACCATCTGTGAATCAGAAAAATATTGAGAATCTGTCGAAATAATCAATGTGGAAGAACTCAGAAAACGGTGTCACTCGACAACAGCAGTAACCCTGCGCATCTGCCGGACGCCAGGCCTCGGTCTGAGCAGAAGCCAGACAGAGACGTACAGACAAGCGAACGTGTGAAGAACCCTCGGCAGAGTAACTGCGTGAAGGGGGCAGACCGAGGGGCTGAGATGGGCAGGGAGCCCACGCCCACCTGGGGAAAGGACGTGGCAGCAGAAGGGACAGCCGCTAGGGTTGTCGGGGTGACGGCACTCTGTGTGGGAGCCCTGCCCTGGGAGGGGCCATCCCTGAGTCTGCAGAGTGTCTGTGGCACTGCGTGGGCACGGGCCCCAGCCCACGGCAGCACTGAGAGTGTCTTAGGCTGGTTTGTTGAAAATAAGGTATAAACATCACTCAGCAAGAAAGGGCTGCCGATGGACAGGAGAAAGTCAACCCCCCTTCAGAGCCCAGCTCAGCTCCCATCCGCCCTTCTCGCACCCGGCCCCCCGCCCCTGCCAGCCTGCAGCTCCAGCGGCAAAGTCCTCACTGCTTCCAGCCCCACTTGCCACTGCACCTGTGCTGTGAGAACTACCTCAAACATCCCTCTCTTCGGAGACTCCCACCATTCCAAAGTCACCCAGGCAGCTGGTCACTCTCCCGGGCCTTCTCCCACCTTGGAAATCCCTCCATGGCCATCCTATTCCCCGGGGCCACTGGGAGCCACTTCAGGAGCCCGCCTCCCACCTGTGGTGTGACTAAGCGCTAGTGAGAACCAGGGCCCCAGGGCACGGACAGGACCTCCTGAACGGAGTGGCGGTGAGTCACCTGTGATGTGGGACCACTCAGGGTCCTTGTCAGTTCAGAAATACTCTAAATACTCCTAGTAAATTTCCACTTTTATTTTATTTTCGTCATCAGTGGTGACTTTTATGCCAGTGCCAAAGAAAGAATGATGTTCCAGGTCCCAGTCGCAGAGCTGGCTTCAGGTGCATTTGGACATCCTGCTATGTTTCAGAGTCACGCACACAGGCCACAATGCCACCTTCCAACTGGGAAGTTGCAGGAGACACACTGCCTCCCAACCGGATTCAGGATCCTGCCAAAGAGGGTGCAGGTGGGGCATGATTTACCTCGCCTCCCCTCACTTAGCACCGTGCTGGCAACGTGGGGGTCCGAGATTAGTTACCTCGACCACACACCTGCCCAGCACCCAGCCTCCTGACCCCTCCCTGGAGCCTGCATCTCAGCTTCCTCAGGAGCAATGAAAAAGGAAGCCAGCCCTGATCTGGAGAGAGACTCTGTTTCCTCAATTCCAAGGCACACAATTGTTCAGATTTTAATTTTTCTGGAGTCAGGATATGTCTTACAATTAGTGGCTACACTATTTGTGGTATTTCTTTTTTTTCTTTCTCCCTCCCACACACACAAAAAAGGCTGTTCTTAAAACAATAGTGTGTCTTACAATTGATGACATCTTCGAATCAAAGAAAATAGCACTTAAACTCACAGGGTGGCGGTCGCAGGTCCGCCCGTGCCAGACCCATAGAAGACGTTGTGAAAATCATGTTTTGTTCTGCTTTAAATGCCTGGAGATGTGAACCCAGAGCCACCAGATTCCTAGAACCCGAGGTCCCCTGGCCACCCGAGGAGCATGGGCAGACAAAGGAGAGCGGAGCGTGGTCACTGCCACATGGGGTCAGTGGTGCCAGTCTGGCCACTGGCCCTCGTACATCTCATTCCGGAATTCACAGAGATGGCTGCCAGCGACGAGAGGCAATCTTGGGACACACAGGCCTCTGTGAGGCTTTAGGATTCCGGATGTCGGTGGCCAGAGTTGTGTTGAGCCAGACAGGACACATATGGGAATAGAATTACAGGGAAGCCAGAGTGGCTGGAGGGGGAAGAGGGCCGGGTGCACGCGGAACCAGCCTTGCGAGCAGGCCTGGGGCTGGGCGCTAGAGAAACGCTCTGCACACCCTTATTGCCCAGAGCGCACGCCCTTGGCACACACCCTCACCATATCCCTTCAACCACTCGGTCCGCAGTCTCAGAGATCTCGGAAGAGCTGCGTGAAGCCGCCCTAGAGGACTGCCGCTGCCCACTGAAGACACTGAGAGGCCCTGCAGTGAAGAGAGTAAAGCACTTTGTTTAATCTTCTCCAAACTTATTGGATCACAAAACCCTGTATTCAAGTGATGCTTAAAGAATCTTAAGATATGAGTTCCCGACAGAGCAGCCGGTGGGTGGCTGTCCTGTGTGAGAACTGACAGTTACTGTCGTCGCTCTCCAGGTGACCCTGGAGAGGAGGAAACAGTGGAGAAGTGAGGGGCAGCACCAGAGAGGAGGTTCTTTCGGGGGTCCAGTCCACGGTCCCGGTGTGGAAATGCATGGGGCCGCACTTGTCCGCTGGCCTCCTCTGGGAAGTTGACTTTGGCTCTCACAGGTATCCCCAGGGCAGTGGCTGCGAGCAGCAGTCCGACAGGTGTGTCAGCCAGGTGGGTGTGCCCAGCACAGTCTTGGCACTTGGGCTGAGTTACTTTTAGGAGGGCTTTTCCTTGAACAGAAACTTGCACACACGAGCACAACAGCAGGGAGAAGTGCAGGTGCCAGGCCGAGGGGCTTTGACCAGAAGCAGACTCCTCAGAGAAGTGCTGGATGACGGAGGAGGCATGTCCCCACCCACTGGTGTCAGGGATCAGTCTTGGTGGAGCTTTGCCCAGTGCGGGAGCTGACTGTGGCCTGCACACCCCAGATGTGTTTTTCTGACCTACACAGTGACTATTAAAAACCAGGGAGTGCTGGCCAGGTGACTGGGTTGTTTGGAACGTTGTCCCATGCACCAAAATGTTGTGGGTTGGATCCCCAGTGAGGACACGTGCCTGGGTTGTGGGTTCAATCCCCAGTGGGGGCGCTGATGGGAGATTGATGTTTCTCTCTCTCAGCCCCCCTTTTCTCTTTCTAGAAATCAATAAAAACATATCCTCAGTTGAGGATTAAAAATAAAACAGGGAGCCCTGGTTGGTGTGGCTCAGTGGATTGAGCTCTGGCCTGTGAACCAAAGGGTTACAGGTTCGATTCCTAGTCAGGTCACATGCCTGGGTAGCAGGCCAGGTCCCCAGTTGGGGGCGCAACCACACATTGATGTCTCTTGCCCTCCCTTCCCCTCTCTTTAGAAATAAATAAATAAAATCTTTAAAAAAAAACAGAGAAACTTCATAGAGATATCTAGATTTCTGGCTTCTCTTGAACAATTGAAATCCTGGCCTTTCGGGGCCTGCACCTAGCAATGCCGGCCGGAACTGGTCACATGGCCAGTGACCCCAGCACTAAGCCTTCCTACCATGGCCATCCCCACTCTGTGACTGCCTCGTGCCCAGGCAGCTGCTCAGCCCCTGGGCACCCGGGGGTGCAGCCTGGATGCCGATGTGTGCACACAGGAGGGACCTTGTATGTGCCTGCATGTGCATTTGTGTGCTCCCATGTGCGGGTGAAATCCAGCCCGCACCCACGTCCATACTCCCTGGCACGTCTGGAACAGGAAAGGGGCTGCTTTTTCCATCCACACCAAGATGTCATGGCTTTGTCACCCACACGAGAAGGGGAACCCCTCGGGGAGCTGGGAATGAGAGGGGACGGCATTTCAGACACATGGCGGGGACAGCTTTGATAACATTTAGACATCAGGAGGCCAGTGCACGGTTATGCTCTTTGCTTTGGGGAGGTCGGTGAGCAGACACCGAGCCACTCCAGGCACGGAGAAAGTCAGGCGTGGTGGCTGCAGCAGGTATGACCATTCACAGAACACAGGATTTTCCTTCTGATGTTCACGGCAATCCTGTGGACCAGCTATTTTTATTTCTCTACTTTGCAGATGAGGAAATAGAGGCTAAGAGATTAAGTGATTGGCTCGAGGCCACTGCCCTTAATACTAATACTAATGTTAACAGCCAAAGTCCACTCCGGGTGGGGCTGAGCCTTTCACACACATTTCCTTATGTAATCCTTACTCCTTCCTTCAGTCACCAAGACAGGCATTGAGGCCTGGGGGCTCAGTGTGAGTTCTAAGCCCATGTTCCACTCCAGTAATAAGACCAAAGGCCATGCCTAAGGGCTGGTTAGTAAGCACAAATGTGGGATTAAATTCAGTCTTCAGTCTCACTCTGAATGCCACCGTCACTGTTCCTCCCACGTCATTTTCAGTGTCAGCCTCCTCGTGCCCCGAGCAGAGACAATGCCAGAGACCTGGTCAGGAGACGCCCCAGTCTGAGCCTTTCCTGAGGGTTCCTGACAGCCAGAATCTGCCTGCCACAGACACGGGCCGGCCATGCTTGGGACTCAGTCAGTGCCGGGCTCTGCTCTCACCTGGGTCCCCGCCCAGCTCTGAGACTCACTGGTGCTGGGAACGTGGCAGTTGCTTACCTCTCAGGACCTCACCTGCCTCACCTGGGACATGGGCAAAGCCACAGGCATGAGCTGTGGGCCTTGGGGTCCGGAGTTTCACACCTGGGTGGGACTCAGCTGCGAAGACAGGGGTGAGGCTCTGCTCGCGATCACAGGCAGAGGGGACAGCAGGCCACGGACTACCAGGAGAGTGCTGAACTGTCTCAGAGCAAGGCTAGAGGTGGACCTGTGGGCACAATCAGGTTCCAAGGACAGGTCAGAGGGGCAGCTCCTTTATCTCAAACCAGCACAGCCACACATCCCAACAAGAGTGGGGCAAGGGTGCTCCTGGCTGTCTCCTGCGGGTGAGAATTGCCAGTGGTAAGGGTGCAGCCACTTAGGAAGGGGAATTTATAAATCTGTCCAGCCCTTGACTGCACAGCCCTGCAGTCCCCATGTCTAGGGAAGTTCCTAGGCAGCAGGTGTCACTTGACCCAGCCTTCCCAAGGCTCCCTACACTACCATGCACTGAACCATCCTGCTTTTTCAGAAGCTTCTGTGCCCCAGGCCAGGTGGTTGCTGAATTATTTGGGATCACCTCTGGGCTCATCACAAAACCCCAGGAGCCCTCATGCTCAGTGTTCAGGATACCTGGAGGACAAAAGCCCTGTGCCCAGCTCCCCACTCCCATTTCTATGCCCTTCCTGCAGGACTGGGAGCTTTGCCATTCCCCAGGGGCAACTGGGGTGGAGAGGACCACTAGTTCCCCAGCGGGTGGTTCATGCTCCAGTACCTTTGAAGATGTTGGAAACCTGCTTAAAAGAAAAGAAAGACAAAATGCCTCTTCATGGAGCTGAAACAGCCCTGACAGGCACCGGGTCAGCTGAGCTGGGGGCGTTGGGGTGAGGGGCTGTGAGAGCCCAGCACCAGCAGCCAGGAGGCCTTCGAGTCCAGATTGTTTGTCCAAGTACATCCTGTGAATATGCGACACTCTGGTCCCTGCCACGGCCAACTCCCATCCATCATGCATTCTAACACTTGAAAGCAACTACAGAAGTTGGAGCTGTTGGCCTGGGTTGTATTTTCCTGACAGACAGCGTCCAAGAGCCCATCTCCTCGGCAGAAGGGGAAGTGCCACTGCGCTTGCAGCCAGGTCAGTGCCGTCTGAGGGAGGAGCCCGGGGAGATGGAACAGAACAGGACACTGGGAGGCTCTGCTGTAACAGGTAGATGGACAAGGTCATTCCCTCCCAGGAGCTAAAGGGAGGACAGGACAGATATAGGAAGAATGAGTGTGACAGAAGGGGAGGGGAAGAACGTCTTCAGGTCTGGTTGGCAAATTTCCCTTCCAAGGAAATGTGTGTGGGATATGGGAGGAAAGGAAAGAGGCCAGGATCTTCAAAGTTTCAGACCAATTCAGGTGCAAATGTTCTCTGACTTAAAAGTGCAAATTTGGAAAGCTGCCCCATCTGGGGAATGGGTCAGGGTGGTCTCAGGAGGAGAGGTTCTGCAGGGGCAGAGAACCAGCTTAGTCACAAAGCTTTCGGAGCCA